>JAMKPZ010000549.1:0-110340 GCA_024699675.1 Amphibolis antarctica | reverse complement strand
TTTCAATTTCTTTTACACCTAATTGTACAATAATATTAATTATGTGACACATACATCTTTGGTGAAATAATTTAAAACCATTTAGTAGACTTATTCTAGTTTTAAACATTGGTATTGTTGTAGTATTATTAGCTACATTATCAAAAGTTATACTACCTATTTTATTTCTAATTCCATATAAATCAAAAATTTCCATAATGTTTGCAAAAATTCTTTCAACAGTATGTGGATGTTGAATTTTTCTAAATCCTATTAATCTTTTTTGTAAAGTCCAATTTTGATCAATATAATGTGCAGTTACAGCTATATACCAATCCTTAGTTCTACTTGACCAAATATCTGAAGTGTGCATGTTATACATGTCATTATTGTACTCATAACATTAATAAGTTCTAATCTAAGTTTATTAAATGAAATCATAATATCTCACCTAATAGTATTTCTAGATACACGTTTATATTGTGGACAATATGCTTTACTAATATAATTATCAAAACGTTTATTTCCTCCAAAACTTAATGGTAAATCTTCTAAACAAATAAATCTAGTATGCAAATCCCTAGCCATTTCAGAATCATAATTTTATGAATTAACACTACCCTCGGGAGTAAAAGAAAGTTGTGTTTGAATTGTTTTATCCTTATTCTTATTTTCACATGTATTAATATGCTTGGTTAAATGACCTATACCGCTAGACATTTTGCAAGAGAAGTCAGCGTTACAGAGGTTGCAGAAGGCTCGTTCCTCTTCTATGCCATCCGCCACAGCTTTCATCATGATTGTGTACTTTGACCAGATGGAAGCTTTCTTTCGAAACTTCCTCGACAGCACAATTGAAGTTGAAGTTCCAGTAGTCTCCATTGACGGTGTTACTTCAGCTTCAGGAAATTTTTCTTGAGGATATCCGTATCCTTCAGAACTTTGGCCTTGGTAGTGTGCCATTGTTTGTGACTTGAGTGAGAAAATTTGAGAAATTGAGAATTGAGATTACAATTTGGAGATTTTGGAGTGAAGGAGATAAAGAGTGAATTGGGTGAAAAATAAAATCCAACTCCCTCAATTTATAGAGAAAAGTTGGTTGAGCCGTTGAGGTGGAAGCCAACCGTTTCACCCGGCAACTGGTCACCCATTGGGCGGAAGCGGGCTGCTCGTTGCGCGGAATTGGGCCGACCGTTGCCTAAAAGTGGGCGGCCCGTTGGGCGAAAGCATGCTGACCGTTGCTGCGTCGGCGTGTTGCACCTTGCAAGCTGTGACCCAGTGGCTAGTCCCCCCGCACCTTGCACCTTGCACCTTCTGCGACATTTCACCTTAGCTGTTGGCCCAATGACCTGGCGACCAGTCCCCCCGTTGGCCACACGACCCGTTCTGCCTCCTTTAGCGCACACGATCGTTCACCCCGTCGGTCGCACAACCTGGCAACCAGCCCAGTGACCCGACAGCCCATCATCCTACGAGCGAAAAGACCCGTTCAGCCCCCTCCTGCGCACCGGCACATGCGACCGTTCACCCGGCTGCTGGCCCAATGACTTGGCAGCCATTCCCCCTACTTGCCAAACGACCTCCTCTCGCGCACACGATCGTTCACCCCGCCGGCTGCACAACTCGGCTGTCGGCCTAGTGACTCGATGGCCGATCCCCCCGCCAGCGACACGACTTGTTCAGCTCCCTCCCCCCACCGGCGCACGCGATCATTCATCCCGGCTATCGGCCCAATGACCCAGCGGCCAATCCCCTCGCCGGCCACACGATCTGTTTTGCCTCTTCCAGTGCACACGACCGTTCACCCTGCCGGTCGCACAACTCGGTTGCCGGCCCAGTGACTCAGCGGCCAGTCCTCTCGCCAGCGACATGACTCGTTTAGCCCCCTCCCCCCCATCGGTGCACGCGACCGTTCATCCTGGCGGCCAATCCCCTCGCTGGCCACACGATTCGTTCTGCCTCTTGTCGCGCACACGACCGTTCGGCCCATCGGCCGCACAACCCGGCAGCCAGCCCAGTGACCTGACAGCCTATCCCCCCCCCCACACAACACGACAGCTTATCTCTTGTTGGGTCAGGCCGTGCCTATTTCGTGCTAGAATTCGTGTTGTGTCGGCACGACACGAACTACCTGAGGGTCCGGCCTAAGCATGACTCATGGCATGAAAATTTTTCATGCCGTGCCGTTGACCGGCACAATTTGACCGTGTCGGGCCGTGCCAGCACGGCCCATTGACAACTCTAGCCTCATCACTCATGTTACTATAGTTGCTCGTCTTTCGATTCACATTGCTACTTGACTCTTGACTCTGTATTGATAGTGTCTCCCTTTTTACATTGTTCTTCTATATTACCATAAGAAGAGATGAAGAAGAAATTGGAGAAATTTTTTAAAAAAATTAAAATTGAAAAATACATATAAGCATGAGTTTAAAAAAATTAACTCATAATATATAGATATGGTTGATATATATAATTATAATGAAATTGAGTTTTGTAAAATATTAACCTATGAATTATGTGAAATTAAATTTTGTAAAAATAAAATTATAATAAATGTAATTGAATTTTCATGATCAATGCATTATTATTAATGTCAAAATGGAATTATGTTTGAAATGTTAAAATATAAAATATTTATAAATTTTGTTTAAATTAAATTTTCAGAATTTTTGTAATGTACACAAATAGTCTTTAATTTTTTTTCATTTATTAATTTTCTTTTTCATTTTCCATTTCTATTTCTCAAATTTCCATCCCTAAGAAATAGTGGTAAAATTTAAAGTTTAGAATTTTAAATATAATTATATCTTAAGAGGAGGGTTTTGTCTTTTGGAATGAAATTGAAAATTTGAAAAGAAAAATTGAATTTAAAGGGATCCGGTCCGTGTGTTTTGGAAATGGTAGAAAAATAAAATATGGGAACAAATTATAGATTTTTGATCGTTTGTGATTAACGAAAATTTTAAATTTTTTTTCTAAATTTTCTTATATATATAAAAGTTATTTTTCCGACAATTCATAAATTACAAATGGAGCTAGTAGTATCTCATTGTCGTACTTTTTTCAAAAAAATCTTCTTAATAAGTACCTTATAATGAATACAAATCCAGACTATAATTTTAATTTTAAAAGAAACTTTTGCTTTTCAAATCTATTTGTACAGTTCGAACTTTAAACTGCTATTTATGACACTTTTAAATTAACAAAAGATTGTCAATTTGCAGTTAATTTCCATGAAATAACATTGAAATCTCACGGAAGGAGTAAAGCAATTGAAGGATTAATTAAACAAAGAATATAACAGGCGAAGGAATAAACTAGTTGACAACAAAATGTACGAACAATTCAATTCAACTTCAGACAATATCCAATTAATAGATGGTCATCAGTAAATCATAGACAATATGGAAACTTCACTGTCAACGCCAGGCATCAACATACATAATATGACAAGTAGTTTTCTGAATCAGGAGGGAGATATTGTGACGTCAAATTACACGGATTTGAAGTTTCTTCGAGATAATTAATTTTAAGTTGACAGATATCAACCTACGTACAATGGAAAATGAATCTGGTTTTACTTTGAATTCCATTTACCGAAATGAAACTTGTGATGGAAGTTAAGGTGGTGTTTGTGTTTTACTAATTAACGTGAAGTTATATAAAATAATAGTTATAATTTTTATCATTTATTGTTAGTTTTAAAATTACAAACAAACTATTTGATCAGTTAGGTAATATTTACGTATTTAGAATTAATATGAAATAATAAGAAATGATGAAAATAATAATTAAAATTATTATTATTTTTTATTAATTTTAAATGTAAAAATATTGGAAACAAAAGAAAAGAATAGAAAATGGGAATAGTGTGAAATCATTTTTCGTTGTAAATGCGTTTGAATGTGTTAGGTATTCTGATGAGAAAGTTATGTTATTGTAAGGATGATTAAATTTTCGTTGATTACGATTACAATTGAGTGATGATAATTTTTTTTTTTAATTTACGATAAATAATACATAAAATATGTAATTTCTTTTTATTATTATAATAATTTTTTTAGAATTACGATAAAAAATAAAATAAAATAATAAATAATATTTATCACATGATTGTATTTTTTTAAAATTATGATATTTAATAAATAATAAATAACATAAAAATTATTTAATAAATAATATTATAAAATACTGTAACGTACGAAGACCATACAAACAAATTGAATGTAACAGAAGGGTGATAGCAGTTGTATTTATAGCAGAGCGGGGGAGGGACGGGGAAGAAGGGTTTCGCAGACTTGCGCAAAACCACCTGCGATGGGCGGTTGTTTTTCGGACGTGCGAGGCGGCAAGCAAGCGGTCGGCGTCGGAGGGAGTAGTGGACCGATGGCATCTGTGCCCACGGCCTCCGCTGTCACGGAGGCCGGCGAGGCCGTTGACCTCTTCCTACGCCACCAGCGTCTCGCCGAACTCTCCAGCCAAGTGGAGGTAGCTTCTTCCTTCACCATGGCGTGGTTGCTTTCGACCTTCTCCATTTTCTCTACTTATTTGCGGATTTGATCTTTCGGAAAATGACATTGGATAAGATTCATCTCCAAAGCGCGTGTGTTGTGAGCCTCCAGTTGTTCTTTAAACGCTCCGATCGTCAGACAGCCGGGGGCGGCCTGCCGGACCTTCGGGAACGCCCAATCTTGCATCCGTTAAGTTATCGGCCCAATAACTTAACGACTGGCCTAGATTCCCCTGCCTGCGATCGTTTACCTGCCGGTCACACGACCCGGTGACCGTTCCCCTCGCCAGCCTGACTTTTCCCTCGCCTCTTCCAATAGCTATCATTGTAGTCTCGTATTGGATCGGACTGTACCTATTTCATATTGAAATTCGTATTGTATCGATATGACATAAACTACCTGAGAGTCAGGTTCAAGTATAATCTACGACACGAAAATTTTTTTGTGTCGGACCATGTTATTGACTAACTCTAACCCTGGAATAAGTTGGCACTCTAAAGTCGATGCCTTGTCATTCATTCCTCCACTGTTTATGGTCCTTACATAAAGCTTAAGCCCCGTTCGCATACCCTTACAAGCCCAACATAGCATACTTTACTTAATAACAATATCTAAATAAGACTGATAAGCTACGGTAAAGCTGGGATCATGACAGCGTGATGGTCCCTAATGTTCGTTTTTGTTCGATTCAATCTTATGCTCCCAATGTTGAACGTTGTTTACATGCAATACTTGTTAGTTTGCAGTAAAAAGCAAGAATTCGCATGGATTGGAAAATATAGCAAAGCAGTTTCCTGAACAACTTTCCTGATGTTTGGACGTGTATAGGAATTTTTGAATATTCATAACAAGGATATTATACTATATATTCATAATGATACATTGATATCAATATTATCGGTATTATTAATTATCTAATCGATGTTAACATTGAAAAAATAAATATTTAATTTAAAATTTTAACATTAAAATGTTAATATTTTATAACAATATTTGATAATATAAATACTAATATTAGCGATACAGAAGTATTTTTTTTTTGATATAGAACTTATATAATTAACGTATTAATAATAAATTTTATTAATTTAAATAATTAATTTAAAATATGTTTATTATATTATGTTGTATTGTATCATATCATTTTATATCATATCATTACAGTAAATTATTATATTTATTCATAACAATAAAATAATTTTTTATTATTTTTAGCCTTATTGATATTTTTACATTGTAAATGTTGGGGATAAAAAATAAGTAAATTTTTATATTTTGCCATCTTTATAAATATTTCTATCGATACTTGTGTCTCTTTTTTACATAAGATCAATACTCAATATGATACTAATATGGAATAGGTTGGGTGAGGTAAGGATAAGTGATCAACTAAGCTTTTTAATATAATTTTAAGGACAAAGAAAATGTTAGAGAATGGAGAAAGTGCTTTTTAATATCTATATTTATTAATGAGGGACATACAAACTTGTAATAATTATTATGGTATAAAGTTAGTATGTTATACTATCAAATCATCAGAAAAGGTAATGGAACAAAAACTAATGGTTGTAATCAAAATCAAAGAAAATTAGTTTAAGTTTATGTTGGGTAAGTTAATAGTTGAAGGTGTTCATTTATTTAGAAAACTGATAGAAAATTTTAGAGTTAAGAAAAGGGAGTTTAAAATGATTTTCATTGATTTAAAGAAAACTTATAATATAGTATTTAGAAGCTTATTTTGGTGGGTATTAAAAAAAAAGAGTGCCTATAGGATATATTGATATTATAAAGGTTATGTATATAAGATTGCTTATTAGTGTCAAAATTATAGGAGGAGAAACTAAAGAATTTTTGATCGCCATGGGTTTACACTAATGCTTCTTTCTAAGTTCATATTTGTTTGTGTTAATTATGAATAAAATAATTGAGAAAATTTAAGGAGAAATACCCTATTATATGCTATTTACTGATGAAATAGTCTTGGTTAACAAAAGTAGGAATTAGTTTTAAATTAGAATTACAGAGAGATGTTTTATATTCTAAAGGATTTAGATTGAGTAGATTAAAAACTAAATATATGAAGCATAAGTTTAACAAAAATAGGAATAACAATGACAACATACAATTAGATAGTTATGAGGTTCATAAATGTAAAAATTTTAAATATTTAATATCTATAATAAGTAGCAATGGAAAAATTGTATAGGATGTTATACATAAGATTAAAATAGGGTGGATGTTATGTGATGGGAGGATATCTTTAAAATTAAATGGAAAATTCTATAAAACTACTATCGTCAGATTGTAAAGTATGATCATGTGTAGAAAGTTAGTGCTATAAAGATGTGAATGTTTAGATGGATGAATAATAATATTTTAAGAGATAAATTATAAAATTATGTAAGAATTGTATTAATTGAATATACGATAAAAGAAAATTACTTAGGTGTTTTGGTCATATTTTTAGGAGGTTAAAGGATGCACTAATTAGAATAAAAGAATTAATTAGTGTAGAATAAATTTTAAAAATAAGCAAAGACGTGGATGTTTAGATGAATGAATAATAATATTACAAGAGCTAAATTATAAGATAATTTAGAAATTGTATTAATCGAAGACAAGATAAAAGAAAATTACTTAGGTGTTTTGGTCATTTTTTGGAGGCCAAAGGATACATTAGTTATAAGAGGAGAATGAATTAGTGTAGAAGAAATTGAAAGAAGTAAATGAAGACATAAAACTACTTCATTAAGAATTGCAAGGAAAGATTTAATTTTATGTAATTTAATTGAAGGTTTGACCATAGATAGGAATATATGGATGAAAATGATTAATGTGTATGACCTCACATAGTGGGATTATCACAAGAGTTGTTACTGTTGTAAATTAGATTAGGATTTTAGATTACTTTAATCATATTTTTTCCCTTTCATTAATTAGGTTGGGATTATAGTGGATTATGCCATCATTCGTTTTTATAGTATTGATATTATAATGTGCTAGCAACTCATGAGTGATTGTGGAAAGTATAGTACATTATTCCATCATTCAATATTATGTTATAATATAATATTTCATTCCATTGTTTGATTTCATAATTTCAGAAGTTGCTTCAGGTTTATTTATGTCCTCAGGATGATTAATGTTCTTCTTCACTTGCATCAGTTATCTTTCTCTGCATCGAAGTTACAGGATCTTGACTTCACTTCCAAGGTACATTTTCTGCATTTTATGCTGCAAGCATGCTGTTGAATCACTTAAGCAATCTCATGCTCAACCTCGAAATAATATTTCCATTATCTGTATTAATGCCTAATAAATATGTTTGCCATTAACACATTCTTCTATGTTTTGTTTGTTGAATTTTTTTGAAGTTTTTTACTTGCACTCTTGATTGTTAGACAATTGGATAATCCTAAATTTTCTCTATTTTATGACTACAAAAAGAACACAATAATGTCTTTCCTTGTTAAATGAGGTAATCAAGGAAGTTTTACTTCAGATTTACCACCTTATGTTCAGCTCTTAAGCACTTTTTGCCAAACTCTTTTATTATGTTTTATATGAATTTTTTGCTAAGAAATACGATGGCCATATTCAGAAAAGATTTTGTATAGAACTTCAATATGGTTCTGCTGGTACTTTGATGTATTCTATGGTTCTGCCGGTTCTAATCTATTTTGCTAAGAGTATTAACCCCTACTGGTACTTTGATGTATACTTCTGTTTTAAAGCAGTTTTCCCTTTTGTAGCATCTTAGCGTGATTCCTTTCTCTTTGGTCAGAGATTCCTACTTGGAACCTATATTTGTGGTTTTTTTATGTTTTCTTTTAGCTACTCTATGGCTTGTGTTGGCCCCTTGTCTTTTACATAATTCGAGGTTTTCTTCTTATTGATGCTAAAAAAAAATTGATTTTTCAATTAAAAATTGGCTGACCTAAAAAACTTATTTTCTTTCATTTACAACAGAGTGATCCAATGGCAGTAGTTTATGCAAGGAGATGGGATGGAACACTTGAAGAAATCAGTCGAACAGAAGTAATATTGAATACATTAAATCCTGTTTGGGTGACAAAGGCTGTAGTCATGTATCAGTTTGAGATTGTCCAACAACTAATGTAATCTTCCTAATCCCTTCCACATTTTTAAAGATGCTCAACGGATATGATTTGCTATTCTAATTTGTGATTTAAACTTGTTTTGCGAAGTTAGTCAAATAATTTTATGATATCTATAATGTTTCTCATTTTCAGATTTAAAGTTTATGATATTGACACAAAGTATCATAATATACCTGTCAAGGTACTTATTCTTTTTCTTTGATGATCTACCTTTCATAAAGCGGAATTCTGTTTGTAGATCCACACTTTTGTCATGTTTTATTTTGTTTAAGGCCACCAAGATGGAAGCATGTTCTTTAAGATCTTAGATTTATTCACAATTGCGGAGAAATAGGAAGAGAGAAGAATGATGAAAGATTAGATGCATATAGTAACCAAACATAATGCCTTTATTTATAAAAACTACACAAGAACAACATAACTTACTTCATGTGAGACTAAACCCACGTACAACACAAACTCTAATACATTAACTCTAACAAGAATAAATTGGATGGTCGTAAAGTTAATAAAAGAGGTTTATTATATCTGATTTCCATCCCTGCATTAGATATAGAATCATGAAATCTTTCTGTTTTAAGTAATGCTTATTAGTTTCAGGCATTTTAAGTAATGCTTTCCCAATAAGGACTTAAATGATGATGTTTCTTGTTTTAATCAGATTCTTTGTAATTTTCAATCCTCAAACTTCTTATTGATGTCAACATTTTTCTTGATTGGCCTATCATTTTCTACAATCAAATTTTTCATGATTTTGAAATTGATTGATTGATTTAGTCAGAAGGAAGGTTCACATTAACATGGCCTAGGCCTTTTTCTTTTGGCTGTCTTGTAGAAAAGCTATAAAAATTATGTATCACAGGTCACACCACCATCAATGGGAGTTGTGCTTCTTTAATCCCGGTCTTATATCTTCATGATTGTATTTCTAGATATTTTGTTCTACAAGTCATTAAGCTTATATGAATATTTTCTTTTGGTGAGCACACCCTAGTGGTAAAACAGGCAACAACATCTGAAACGATCGATATAATGAAAACTTTCTTCACATGTATTAAATATAAGCAATGAATATAGTGACAAGACAAAAAGGGAACTGTATATTACTAGAGTGGTTCTAGAATAGTATTTAGCCTAGGCAGCTTTGCTCTAAGCACAATACTATTTACTAATTAAAACAGCTATATAACTGTTGTACCAGGTATCTAATATGAGTGAGATACCGAAATGTATTGTATGTTGTTATTGCATCTAGTTGTGACAACTCTTATTTCATTTTTTTTTCTTTTTGCAAGTTTCTCGTTAAATTTTTTTGGAGCATTATGTATCACCTTCTAAATTATTTTGATATAAATATCGCAGAAGTTGAAGTTGGAGGAGCAAGATTTTCTTGGAGAAGCATATTGTACTTTGGCAGAGGTAAGTCACTGTACCTTCTCCATAGCAAAGTTCAACTTTTGTTTCCTTGCATCATAATTTACTGGTAGGGGATAACTACCTATAAATAGTGATATATAGTGGGATAGAATGCACACCCACCAAGTTTGGACTACCATCCTACCCCTAATTATGGATCCAAACAGATTTTTTAAGGTTGGCACTAAGGTGTGAATTGGTCACACCTAGACAACTTGCCTCACCTTCTCTTAAACTGGCAGATCTCTTGTCAAATTTAATTATTAAATATAAGCTTTTCTAAAGTTTGAATTATTTTCAATTACAAAAAAAATTAAATTTAAGGTTTTTTGATGAAGTGCTATGAAATATATAATTATGCATATTATTGAAATATACATATTAGTATTATTACACATTATATGTTAACATTATACTAGACTTATTTAAGTAATTGAATGTTATTTAGGAAGTAATAAATCTAAAATCATACATAATAATTATTAAATATGTATAAATATATATTATGTACATAAAACATATTTGCACGAGCACCTAGGCAAGGGACCTGGGTGCCTTAAAAAGTATAGATTCATATGAGGATCTGTCTAATACATTATTCACTCTAACAAGTGAACCTCCGATTCACATACTTTGGTCAGGTTGCAAAGAATTTTATATATTTTTTAAGATAAAAGGTCCATGTAAAATTCCTTAAATAATCTCGTTAAATTTTTTTTCGTGACAGATTGTAACAAGAAAGAGCATTACATTGAACCTTCAAAACTCAAATGGCAGCAAGGGTGGGAAAAACTATGGGACCGTCACTGTCCAAGCTGATGAAGCAATTGCTTCAAGAATGATGGTGGAGATTGTATTTCGATGTGCAGATCTTGAAAATATGGATATATTTTCTAAAAGTGTGAGCAACTTTTCAGAAAAAAACTTATCTGAGACATTACCCATATATTGCAATATGGTGCTGAATCTCATTTTTTCAGGATCCCTTCTTAACAATCAGTAAGATTGTGGAGACTGGAAATGCTATTCCTATTTGTAAAACAGAAGTAATAGACAACAACTTGTATCCCATTTGGAAACCCATCTGCCTGTGCATGCCACAATTTGGAGGCAAGGTGACTTTAAGCTCACAATGTCCTTGACAGTATATCTTCTGATTTTTATATTTGTAATCATACATATTTCATGATCCTTTTTTCTGATTTTCCAATATTATATTCAGGTTAACCCATTAATGATTGAGTGCTTTGATTTCAACAGCAACGGAAGGCATAAACTTATAGGGTAACTAACTAGTATGCTGGTGGCTTCATGAGACTCATTGTTGATCTTTTACATTTCCTGTCACCTGAAGAAACACCTATCTATTCTTATTTCACCCAGGCGGGTTCAGAAATCTCTGGCAGATCTAGAAAATCTCCACATGCAGAGAACCGGAGCAAACTTCCATTTGCCATCTGCTGGCCAACAGGATCATAGAAAGGTTAATCGAAATTAGCATCATTTTTAGCTGATCTTATTGACAAGTGCCCGAGTTGTTCTTTAATGTTTAAATTCCATTATTCTTGAAATATTCTTGCAGATGCTGAAGAGTCAATTGTTTGTTGACAGATTTTCCGAAACATCACAGTATACATTCCTGGATTACATATCTTGTGGATTTGAGCTAAACTTTATGGTTGCAATAGATTTTACAGGTAGAATTACTTAGTAATAATTTTTCAAAAATATATGTATGTTAGAACACAAAAAATAGGTAAAAGTGGATTGATTTCATTGACAATTATAAAGCTTTTATATAGAAAAACTACATAGAGTAGAAAAGTATCATTTAAACAATGTAAGATCAAACTTACATATAACACACATAATATCTTAATATTCTAGTACTTCCCTTCTATTGGAATATCAAACTTACAATAACTCAATGACAACTCAACAAATTTAACCAAAATTGAGATATACAAAGAATCATAAAAAACAGCATTACTTGTTATAATAGAAGTTGTTTGAGAACCTGTCCTTATGGTTTTGATAATGCAAAACTATCTTAAATGTATCAAGAACTCATTTGTACGTAGGTAAAAAGATTATATGTTGTTGAAGATGTCATAGGTCACTTAGTGCTGAAGAAATCAAAATCTGTTGAAGAAATGAAGATTACTTAGTGCTGAATAGTTGAAGTCTTGCAGAGAAGATTGAAGTTCAAGCTTGAAGAAATTAGCAATTACACTTCTAGGAAAGTAGTCTTGTGTGTGTGTTTAATTGTAATGCTCTTGCTCTAGGGAGTTTAATTTCAGCACACTCACTATCACTTAGAACACTTGACACGTTGCCCACAGAAAAATGGACCAATGGTCTAGTAAAATAGACCAACATTTATGGACACTTATACTTAGAGAGTTTAAGATCATGTTTAGGTTAATCGGACCAACAGTCATGTAAAATAGACCAACGTTCTTGAACATGCATGTATTTGAAACTCAACATATCATGCGGTATAGATGACCAGTATGATCAGATAGCATACTGAGGGGACATTTAGAATTTATGTACACACCAACATATCGACTGGTGTGATTAGATGATGCACTGAGGTTTAGAACAAGACTGGAATTTGTGTAGGCACATCTGGATTTAGTTTGATGCAATTGATTGGTTTGACCAGATGGTGCATCGTGGTATTGTTCATTTGATCGGTACATGCACTGTGTATTTGGTATGCCAAATGATGGCATCGAGTGGTGTGACCGAACGTTATATCAAAGTTTTCATACCTTAGATTTTGTGTTTCATTTCTTAGGCGGCATATTGTTCGGTCTGACCGAGCAATATAATTGGGACTTCCTTTGGTTTCAGGAAACGGACCAACTATTTGGAAAATCATTAGTCCGTTCTACATGTAAGCTTTGTTAGGGGATTTGAGACTAAATGGGTGGTACAACTTTTCCTTATGATCCTAGTCATTATGCCGGAGGGAATCTAGCTATTAAGAAAATGAATAATGTTTGAACAAAAAGTTAGTTCGTTCTGCATTTGTATTTAATCAAGTTTTTTCGGGCCAATTCAACGGATTAATGTTTTGCCCAATTAACTAGTTGTTGATTCATAAGAAAACTAGTTGTTACAAAAATGGATTAACATTTCATTAAAATGTTAGTTCGTCTGTAAAGATAACTAGCCGGTAGAACACCTTTTTATTTATCTAAAATACATCCTGATAGCATGCTTAGAGACCTGATGCACAATACATAGATACTTCGATTGTGACACATGAACACAAAACATTCAAGCACTTAGGTGATCATGATTGTCAAAGTTTTTGCTTAAGTGCACCTGACTTCAATATATGCATTAAAATTCTGCATCATTCATCTACAGTAAGAGCAATCTTCAAAGCTTGTAAGTTGTATTTTAGTTTCTGTTGTTTATACCTGTTGTAAATGTTGGTTTACTTGTGTTTTGACTTGAAAACACAAGCACACTCCTTTTGGTTTAAGGAGTGGTTGATTTGTTGTGTTTTGACTATAAAACACAAGTATTGGTTTGTGGTGTTTTGACCTTAAAATATCAGTGTGGTTGGTTTGTAGTGTTTTCACTTGAAAACACTAGGTTTGTTGGTTGGTGTATTTGACTATAAACACACGGTGTTTAGTTGGATGGTGTGTTCAACTTGAAACACACAATTGGTGTTGGTTTGTAGTGGTTGAACTTCAAAACACTAGGTTGATTTGTAGTGTTTCTACCTTAAAACACTAGGTCAATTTGTTTACTTGTGTTTTGACCTAAAAAGACAAAGTTGTTGGTTGGTTGTGTTTGACCTTAAATACACGGTTGGTTGAAGTGTTGAACTTTAAACACTTGTTATAATAGGTTGATGTTAAACTTGTAAAAGTATTAGTTGTAATTTAGATTATTATATTTGATTAGAATAAACTCAAGTTTAGACTCAAGCTTCTAAGCTTAGACTCAAGCTTCTAAGCTTGAAGGTGGACGTACCTAATTGGTTAATCACCTAAAAAATTCTTGTGTACTTTATTTTTGCTGTTAATTTCATTTTAATTAGTAATAACTATAATAACTTACTATTCACTCCCTTCTAGTGAGTAATTATCCTTACAGAAGTAATAATAGAAATGTTCTAGGTGTGTTTGGTAAGCATTATTTTTTACATAATAGTAGATTAACTATTGAAACATGCAATTTGAGATGATTAATGTAGTGTATCCTTAAGAAGTAAAAGAGTAAATAGATGTGATCTATTGTTAATTTTTTTTGTACTTTAGTTTTCTTTACTGATTTTATATCTCCTCCATTTTTTTCTTTCCCTCTTTTTTCAGTCTCTACATCTTTTGATACTTTTCTTTTCAAGAAGACCTTTTTTCACTTTTCTCTCTCTCCTCCCTTTCTTCCTTTTTTTATATATTCACATCCTTCTCAACCTACATTCTTCCATCTAAACCACCAACAAACAACATACAAGGAGGAGGTGGATGTTATGGTTTGGGAGAACCTATTCCAAAAGAACAACCAACAGGAGGTAGAGCTCATTTTATTTCATGTCTACACTGATACCCATAAGTCTAATTTGAGACTATTGGGCTCACTGACCATTTATATCAATTCCACTGCATTTCCTACATTGGCATTCTTATTGGTGTCTTACTCTAAACGTTTAAGTGCCCCTTCGGTCCTTAGGTGACCTTTTTTTGATGGGTGGGTCCTTGGTGGCCTACTTTGAACGTTTAGCTGCTACTTCAACATTCAAGTCGTCTCTTTCATGACCCAATTTAGATTAACTAGCTTTGATGTCATTTATTACAATTTGGAAGAACTCACTCCAAAAGACTAGTCTAATAGTAGGGAGAGTCTATTTTATTTCAAATTCATACCAGCGCCCATACATTTGATGTGTGACTATTGAGATCCCATACTACCAACAATTTATAATGGTAGACCTCAAGGCAAACAACAAAGTTTAGATGAAATTCACTACCAACTACAGATGGCATGCCCTATAAGGGGAAGATATAGTGCATGTGGGGCATTGGCCAGAGGTGAATTAGCAAGGGTGAAGCACAACTGGAGGCAAACACTGTGGTGAATGGGCTCAATGACATCATCCTAGTAGGAGACCAGGGGTGGAGGGCCTACAACAGCAGGAACCAAGATGGCAAACAATGGGAGTAGGGTTTGGATTTGGGTTTTCCTTTTGTTGATTTCTTGACCGACCGTTCTCCTCAGGGGAGGAGTTGCCAAGGAGAAGGAAGGGGCAAGAGTTTGTGATGGTCGCAAGAGTGGGCCTACAAGGCCTTGGTGGCAGTAGTAGATGCTAGATTGTAGAAGAGGAACCTGGTACAGGAGGCTGCAACTATGGTTTTGGGTAGGGAGGAGAGTGGCTAACAATGACTTGGATTTTCTCTCCTCTCTCTCTCTCTCTAGCTAGATTACTCTCAAAATCTAAATTTTAACACCATGATGGAACACAAAATATGGGTAAAAGTGATCTCATTAACAAATATAAGGTATCCTTATATAAAAGCTACATGAAAAGGACAAATACCAGTAAGTAATGCGAGACAAAATCTACATACATCAACTATTATACAAAATCCACAACATCAACTATTATACAAAATTTCAGTTCTGCATAATTTAGACATCATATAATCTTTAACAAACTAGACGTAAGTTTTCTTTTTTATGTCTTGTTCCCAGCTTCAAATGGAAATCCTCGACAGACAAATTCTTTGCATTATATTGATCCTTCCAGTCATCCAAATGCTTATCAACGTGTAGGTGGACATGATTTTTGTCAAGTAGTTCTCACTAATAGGTTACTACTTCAATTGATATTGTTCTAAACTGATTCTCTCTTTTGGCAGGCTATATTGGAAGTGGGGGAGGTCATACAGTTTTATGACTCAGATAAACAGTTTCCAGCATGGGGATTTGGAGGAAGGCCTAAGGGTAGATCAATATCTCATTGCTTTAACTTAAATGGAAGTAATGAGGGATTTGAGGTAAGATGGTCTGTTAATGGTCAACCCTGCAGAACTTTTTCTATTCTTTTTTATAGTAATTCGTTAAATATTTTCCGCTGTATGAAAATATGGTTGCTGAGTATCATAGATACATAATCCAATCACAATACGTGCTTTACTCAAGCACCAACATAAATCCATTTGAAGAAGTTCCTGGCATTACTCTGTTGCATGCACAAGCTACAGCTTTTTGTTTGCCTCTGTTAAGGATAAATATAAGATTATACTTGTTAAATCCAATCTCAATCTTTTGTCAAATATCAACTTAATTTTACTTTCATGTTTCATACATATGAAGATTATAATCTTTTTTAAGCTAAAATCGGGTACTATTAGTTAGGACTTGGAAAGTATTTTTCAAAAATAATAGACATAATTTGGAAACTTTAATTTTGTTTTAGATGGATGTATGTATTTCATGGCATATATTGCTGGATATTTTTAATTTGAAAGATGTATGTGGCTATGTGCAATATCTAAGCAAATACATTTAGAAGTCTTTTGCAACAACTTATCCATGACGGTGCAAAGGTTAGTTGGATACCTTTTTATATTTGCAATTCAAATGAACCGCCATCTCCTCTACAGGATATTTTTTTCCCATTCTCAGCCTTTTCAGCTATTTTTTGAAACCAAAATCAGAAATAATATCTGCATTCATCTTTCGACTATTGGGAACAATTATTTTATTCCTGAAGAGGGTATATTTTATATTTGTGAATATCTTTTGATGATATGATTGCTTTTATTATCTTATTAATTGGATTACTTCTTGTGGACATTGTTAAATTTGCTATAGATGAGCATCTCTTAGAAAATGTCAAAGTTTACTTCCAACAAATTATGATGAAGAAACTTAGCTAAAGAGAGTATATTTCATATTGTAAGCAATATTAGACTATTAGAGACATCTGAAATCATCTTTAGACTATTAGGAAAGAATATTTCATTTACTGAAGAGAGTAAATTTCTGTATCTTATATTTATGAGTATATGTGATGATGTAATCGTTTTTATTATACTATTAATTGGATTACTTATTTGTGGATTTAGTTAAAATTTCTATAGATGAGCATCATTTTAAAAATATTAAATTATACTTTCAACAAAACATGCTGAAGAAAGTTAACTGATGAAATTTTAAGATAATGTACTTACTGATTCATAATATACTCTTAAAAATATTTGGTGCATGTTAATATTCCAAGTATATAAACATAAGTGGAAAGATCCAACTAAATCAGAAAGATCTAGGACTTTAATCGTCCCCTTAACTGGAAAGAGGAAAATGGTAGAGGAAATGAGAGTCACTACTTAGTTTCTTTGAGGGAAAACTAAGAAAATCTATAAGTAGAAAGCTGGTCTTCTAAATGTTTGGACAAGGTTAGTTTACGACCCTAAGACTCTAGATAAGTGCTCCAGATATTGGTTGGGAAGGGCTAATAGGAATAAAAAATAAATTTGCAATGAAAGAACTTGGAAAGTCATAATTTAAAAGACATTAATTAAAGTAGAGTGAAACAACAATTTGAGTTCAAGACATTAATGATATCAAGGTCATAAGACAACCCAAGAAACCCAAGTCATTTGAGAGCTAAATATATAATCTTTTAAGGAAGAGCTTGTATTTGGATTTTGACCCTTAGATTAGTTGTAACTTTTATTCATAATTTATAGATAGACCATTTCCACATAAATGGGATAGCAAATGCACAGGACTTTCAAAAATCATATCCTTCAATTTTCTCAACAAAAAATCATGAAATAGTAGTCGTTTGAAAGCTAAACAAGTCCTCTTTTAAATAAAAATGTCAAATAAATGTTCTAATCAATACGCCAACTGTAGTTTAGAGTAAATCAGACTGATAGCAGACGATCTTCATTTAAACAGGATAGCAAATTAATACAACTTTAGGAATTTCTATCTTTTAATCTATTTAATGAATAATTATGAAATCATATTCATTTAGAAAATAAACGAGTCCACTTTCCTGAAAAATATCAAACAAATGTTTAGTCCACAAGATTCATTGCAGATTAAAATTTAACAGGTAAGCGACTAGCAGTCCATGCACTAGCAGTCCATGCATTAACAAGGTAATGGATACGTGCAACTTTGGAAATTCATATATTTTAATTCACATGATGTACGATTACGAAACCATACACGTTGGAAAGGTGTAAGAGTCTATTTTCATGGAAAAATGACAAATAAATGTTCGACATGTTGAATTGATTGCAGTTTAAGGAATATCAGATGGGTAGCTTACAGTTTCAGCTAAAATAGGACAGTAAATCATGATAACTTTGAAAATACATATTTTCAATTTACTTGGTGATTAATCATGAAATGACAGTCGATTGAAAGATCAAAGAATTTTTTTTCCAGAAAAAAATCAAATAAATATTCAGAACATAGAATCAGATGCAGCTCAACACATACCAAGCTACTAGTAAGCAGTTTTCAGTTCAAATAGGCTGGTAAACTAAAGCCCCTTTGAAAATCCTTAGAATGAAATAAATACAGTATTAGATGTACTACAGTATGTGCTGTAATGCTTGCATTACCTTGCAAATAACTAATGAAGTAAATACATTATCGGAATTATAGCAGCATCAAACAAGTTTGGGAAGGTGACTGTAGCCATGGTCGCATTATGTGTCGATGCACACTACATTGCTCTGTTCTTTTTTCTGTCCAGGTTGTTGGCATAGAGGGAATCATGTCTGCTTATTCAAGGGCTCTCCGAAGTGTCTCACTAGCTGGTCCTACCTTGTTTGGAGAAGTAATCAACAAGGCAGCTGAAATTGCCAACAGGAGTTTATCCTTCAATCATAACAAGTATTATGTGTTGCTTATAATCACGGTAGGCAGTGGAATATATTAGCAGCACTTTACATGCTTGGTAGATTCTTTTGGGCTGTAATGGATATTTTTGTTTCTAGGATGGTGTCATAACTGATATTGAAGAAACAAAAAATTCCATTGTGCGGGCTTCTGACTTACCTTTATCTATTCTTATAATTGGAGTTGGAAGTGCAGATTTCAAGGAAATGAAGGTGCACTCTCAATTATTTTCCTTTTAACTGCTTACCATTGCTTCTCTGTATTAGTTCTTTAAACTATTTAGTTTCAAACATTGCAAATAAGTGTTGAGAACTCTGAAATCTGTTTCTATGTTTTTGACACAATCCTTGCTATTTTTTGGATTACTCAAAAGAAATAAGCACTGCAATGTTTCCCCTTGTGATTGCAAAACAAATGCAGGTTTCATATTTACATGCTTCTTTGGCTGAATTTTATTGCCTTTTGTATTTTGTGGTTGTTGCTCGAACCATATGTCTATACAGATTTTGGACGCTGATGATGGTGAGCGATTACAAAACTCTGAAGGGCAGGTTGCAACAAGAGATATTGTCCAGTTTGTTCCAATGCGTGAGATGCATGGTAATTTTCCCATTCCAAATATCTCTGGCTCATGTTTGTTCATATCACATAGTGAGTCGGATGTCGGGACCGTAACACTTCTGCCATAAATTAAATAATTTGATATTATTTTTACAAATTAGAATTTTCACATGGTAAGTATGACAATACATCTCTTAGTTACATTCTTAGTGAATTTGGAATTGCATATATCCATAAAATCTAGTTCTCCATTAATGAGGCAAGAGAAGCGCCGAAGTTTTTGTTAATAAAGAGTTAGTGGTGCAAATTCCTGAAGTCATCCTACATAATGAGCTTCTCTTAGAATTTTTATTAACACGAGGATACAAGGACAAAGATTCTTGTAATTTGATACAACGAGAACCTGAGAAAAGATGGACGGACTTGTTAGATGGCATGTTTTATTTGTAATTTTCTTGATTCTTAAAGTGATCTACAAGGACATCATATGTTGGAAATTGTGATAAATTTTAGGTCTCCTCGAGTCCTAGATGAAGCATTTTGTTTCTTATTTACCTAGTGAATGTATTATGGAGATTTTACTAACTTTGAGGTTAAGGAAGGTCGAGAATCTTTTTTAACTTGAACAAACGAGAACATGGAAATGATAGATATGGTGTAGTGGTTGGTAGTCAGTGATATAAATTTTTGTGTTCATTGAAGCATTTTGGTTCTCATTTACCCAGTGATAGGTATCGTATGGATCCTGTCACATAACCTGGAGGTTTCATTCTTCTGCTACCATTGCCCGTTTTTGGTAGGATTAGGGGTTTTCATGGTATTAAAAAAAAAACAGTCTTGACAAGCAAAAAGATAGAATGTCTTTAAGATATTTTTTGAGATTGGTTTTTATTTTATTTTGCTACTCATGAATGATTTAAGGTCTAATTATTTTGTCCATCCTTATGATCCCACAGGAGATCAGATCTCTGTTGCTCAATCCCTCCTAGAGGAGTTACCTGGCCAGTTCTTGACATACATGAGAAGTAGAAACATCAAACCATCATTTGTCCACGATGTTCAAACTTAGACGTGAAATTATCACTACTATCAAATCTGCTTCTCATGTGTATTTTACATATCATCATTTTTTGGAAACTGTTCTCATTTCTATCTTTCCGAAAAGATTACTTTCGTTATTAATTGAAAGGAATTCATTCTCAAAAATGTAGAGTGATCAACTTACAAACTGTTGATGTTACCATGTTATTCACAATATCATCTTTAAAATCTCGCCATGTATTGAAATAAGAAAGGCTCTAATTTACCTATTATGAATTAAGTTTACCCAGTGCTTCAGAAAAAGAAAAACCCTGGCAAAATGCAATGCAAAAGGTTCAGCGTACAAGAGAAGAAAATCTTTTCCTTGAAACAAACTGGAAGAAAAAATTTGACCACCTTTACACGATCACACTGCAAGTTTTTTTTTTTTTAAAAAAAATAACAGAAAATTGATTAACGGACCATGCTTGCATACATTGCTTTAAAAATCAGACAGTGACTCTACCATTTTGATAAACTTGTCATTTTTTGTATTTGAATTGTTGATTTTCATGTTGATGAAGCATGGTTTGGATAAGTGATGTGGTTTATGCTTAAACCGTAGTTGAACTGATCGAATTGTTAAAATGGAAGAAAAGTGATTGATTGTAGTTGAAAAACTCATGGGCCGAGTGTGCTCAGGAGAGTTTTTTCTCATTCTCTACGAATTCTTATATATTATTATTATAATATAAATTTATATATAAAAATTATTATAAGAGATTTGTACACAAAGAAAATCTTAAAAAAGAAAAAAAAATAATTTTTTTTAGATTTTTAAGTGTTTGTGTGTCTTGGAAAATTTGAAATTTTTTTAAAATTTTCTATCAGTATAACTATAAATTTTTTCCATCATTTTTCACTTATTGAATTGGAAAATTTTTTGTAGTTGATAAAAATTATGTATCTTATCCAAGTTCCTTAATTATTGTTAAACTCATAGTTATAAAGAAAATGTAAAATTATATTTGAAATGTTAAAAAATTAAAAAATTATAAATTTTTTTAAATTAATTTTCTAGAATTTTTACAACATTTATAAACATTTCTAATTTTTTTTTCATTTCCTAATTTTTTATTTCCTTTTTCTTTAATTTTCATTTCTCATATTTTTGATGTACATAAATAAATTCTTATCTTACACTTTACTATACATTTCAATATTATTTAATTGATTTACTGTATATCATTGTGATACGTTGTAAATATAATTGAAAATTTTTATAACGAATGCAACCCATGTATGCCATCCATCTCTCAAATAACTGATTGGTTGGATCTTTTGCAATTTTGATATGCTGTTAAGTAAAATAATATATTAAAATCAACGTATGGTAAACAATATATATTTTGTAAAGACAATATGCTGAAATCATGAAACTGTTGAGTTTTTGGCATACCAGTGGTGTAAGTGGTAAATTGATTTATAAGATGAAATTTTATGTTTTTCAATTTTAACATACTGATATGTAATTTAGCATGTTAAAATTAGGATAGAAAACTATCTAACAATTTCAATGTACCAATAATAAAACGAATATACTATTATTTTAATTCGTAAAGTTACATTCCAAACAGGGCATTTGGTCTAGTGGTATGATTCTCGCTTAGGGTGCGAGAGGTCCCGAGTTCAATTCTCGGAATGCCCCTTAATTTGGGTTTTTTAAAGCTCGATGTTCACGTTCAAAAACGTTATCAAAGTTTAAAATGTGATCTAACATCACCGGACCCAAACCCACGCATTCACCAAACCTAAAAAGAATGACAGTTTCTCATCTACAAAGAAACCCCAACAAGTGAAAATGTAAGGATAACCCCATCACACTATTAAAGGCTTAGTTTGAGAATGAAAAATTTTAACTTTTCACAAATTTATATATATTATTATTATTACATAAATTTTTATATCTAAATTCTTACTTTACAATCTATTATACAAACATATCATTTGTAAAATTATTTTTAACTTCAATTTTCTATACTTGTTGGTATTGAAACATCCTAGTGTGAAAATGACTTTTGCCAACGAATACAAAGATTTATTTATTCATAGATAACTGATTTTTGAGTTCAATGCACATATGGCCAGAAGGTTGTTTTTTTTTTTTTGAGAATAATGAAGTTTCTGCTGGAAGAAATGGAAGAACAATTCAATGCCAGAAAAAAGGATCCTTACGCGGAACAGATCAACCAAATTTGATCTAAAAACCCACCCATCCCATGAAAGGACGTCAGCAAAATGATAAATTTCAGTAAAAGAACAGTGCAAACATCTGAAGATTTATTAGTAGCGAATGGGGGGAATCCTGGTTATTCAGGCATTAAATTCATCTTCACTACATATTTCTTAAGAACAAACCTGAAGACGATTGCAAAATTGCCATCAGGACAATAGAGCAGCGCTTCTGCATGCTCAAAAAGCAAGGTCTACACATGCAGACATAGACAACTACACTGACCCGCGATTGCTTAGGTGAGTTGAAGTTACCGTCTTCACATGAACAGAATGAGGACCTAAGAACCAAATGTGCCACTCCCAAAAGTTGGGGTATCATGAGAAGACTGCCTGAAGAAGCTTCTTAGCTAGAATTTTCCGGTGACGTAATCAAAAGTTGAACACTTGAGTGTTGGAACGATCTCTGCGCAATTCCTAATGTAAAGCCAAGTGGATAACCGAATCCCTCACAATATCACAGCTGGCGAGCGTTTGTTCATCTTTCAACTGTTTGGCAGCAAATGCAATTTGCTGCAGGTTTGAAGGGATACCTTCCTTCGCCTGTATCTTTTCTTTCACATCGCCAATGGTTTCGGAAGCGATGACCTCAAGGGAAATGATCTTGCCAGTTGCAGTCTTTACAGAAATGGGCATCTAATTTGCAAACAAAAAGATAACACCAACAAATGAAGCATTCTGTACCATATTTGAAAATGATTGCCTAAATGGATTAAGGTGGTATGGGAATGCATACCTCACTTATATGAGCTCTTTTTTCATCTTCCTTCCAAGAAACAAGAGAACCAGGGGCCACTTTCCAATGAATCTTGTTTGCAACTGCGTGATTCACACAAACCTTCCCATGGCTTATCAACTGCCTGGCTTGAGCAAGAGATTGGCAAAAATGTATACGGACCAGCAGAACATCTAGTCTGGTTTCAAGATGGAGCAGGAACGAGATGAACGAGGAATCCCCTCTCGCCTTGCGCATCTCTGCCATGCGTATGTTGCCATAGAAGAGAGACAATCTACGCGTCGTCTGTAGTCTAATGTACGCATGCTGGTTCTCTCTCCGAGACACCTCCCTCTCAGCAGCACGTCTCTTGGTCCGCAGTGCACCGAGAATGCGGCGCTGTATGAGAGTCAACTCTTTCTGCCATACATTACTCAGAAGAAGACGGCAAGCTTTGAATTTGAGCTCAGGCATGAGTGCTCACTTGGTACTATTCCGTAATGTGAATAGTGGTTGGGTTCGACACTCCCCCTTTTTTTTCTATCGAAAAATTCCAGCTTTACCTGTTCTTCATATCCGATGCCCTTTCTACCCTCTTCATTGTTTGAATCCTACCCGTCCGAGAATGAAAAAGTGACGCAATTTGTATGTTCAATCATCCAAACCTTCAAAGGTTCGAAGCCTATAAGAAATTAAACATGAAACACCAAAAAAAATCAAATCTGGCAAGCTTGCGAATGAGAATGGTCCATACAATCGCGGAACTTGAGAGGGAAGAAGAACCGGTGAGCCTTCGTGCGAGCCACTCCCTCCAACGTGCACAGCGACCTCCACTCCTAGCCCTCGGTCGAAATCCAGCAGCGACCACCGTCGTTGGGAAGACACGGCTGAACAGAATGGACGATGGAAGAATGGAGGCGGACGCGCGTGAGATTCCCCTTAGGGTTCGTCCATCGAGTGAGTTTTGAAGGGGCTGGGGTTTTGCATTCCCACCCCTTAAGGTTCCTACAAATCACACTTAAAACTTCAATTGTGTATAACGGAAAAGAATTGATAAAAAATAAAATTAATAGTAATTAAATTCTTAGACCTTGTATTTGTGTAAAATTATCAAATGTAGTTTTATGAATTAATAGGAATTATATGATGTAATTAAATAACTTCTTACTATTTGTAATGAAAAATATTAATTTAATTAAAGGTGAAGAGGAATGCTCAGAGATGAAATGAGAAGTATGCTGATTGATCGTGAGAAGAAAATAGGTGTTAGAAGTAAACAGATGTGATGATGAAAGCTCAGGAGGGTGATGAGTGAAGAAGCGCTACAAAGGTTGGGTGGACGTGAAATAGGCCATGAAGGTTGATTTAGGGCACCAAATGTTAGGTGAGAAGAGATAATGATATGTTAGGAGAGGGAAAAGTTATAAATACATTCTATATAGTTAAATAAATTTAATCTAAATTATAAAAAATAATATAATTAAAGATAAAACTTTAATGATATTACTTAAATATCATTTCTCATATATTATATCAACTAATTTTTAATTATCCATCTCCGATAAGGTTTGGGCTTGGGGGGAATCTGAAGTTCTGAACCCAAAAAGCCTCCGGAAGGAAATAACAGAGCGAGAGGATAAGGAAAGGCGTGTGGCAAAGTTCGTCCCTCACCTTCCGCGTGCACGCAGCCGCTCCCTCCGGTGCCTGCTGCAGAGATGACTGCCATGGCAGCGGCGACCAGCTTCTTCTCCTTATTCTCTCTCTCTCGAACCTCCCGAAGCAAAATTGCTCTGTCCTCCTCTTCCGCCGACCGGCCATCTCGGCCCGGGAGGCACCTTCCCCGGAGAAGCTCCCAGCAGAGGATCGGTAGTGATGATGTAAGGCAATGTTGATGTCTCATTGTCCGCATTTTTACTTTAACTTGTGAAGGAAGCTCTTCCGAAGCTGTTTTTTCTTCTCGAGAGAGACGAGTTTTACCGTGGTGGTCGAGTTATTCCAAGTGCTCAAGTTTTTTAAATTTGTTTTGGCCCACTCTTAAAACGTAGTCGTTTTTTTTTTTTTTTTTTTTTCATTTCTAAGGGTCGGTATGGTTTCTTAAAGAATCATGGCAACTGACAAGCTTAAGCACTAGCCTATTCTGAAATGTGCATCTCGGTGTGTTCGTGGACCTTGGTTTATAGATTTTTACAGCTCTCATCCATGATTATTTAAAGTTAAATTGTATAAGGCGTTAGGTTTCATTATTGTTCGTTACATTGTGTGAAAACAGTATCAGTCAACAATCAAGATGATAAGAATAAGCATGCCTTCTCTTCAATCCTTGGGACAGGAAACGTGATTTTTTTCTTTTTGTTATTGAGCTCTTTGAGTGATTCAGTCAAATTTTCTGGTCATGTTGTTTCATTAGAATTAATCATGCACAGGATGCCGCACCCTCTTTAATGGTACACTGCAGTTGCATAAAGTACCTTCCTAACCGTACACATTACATCACACATGATCAAAACTTACTCTCTAATACTTGTCCTCATGTTTTTATTAATGGTTGTGTCTTGTGCATTATTGAATGACGTGGTTTGTCGAATAAATAATTTGATCCATCAGTGCCATATCCTTTAAAATAAGCCAATCCAGTTCAATCTCAATGTGCTTTCTTACTTATGTGCATGACAGTGTAAAATAAATCCAGTAATTCGTTATCATATTGTACCTAATATGCTGTGCTGCCTTCATTCTGCTTGATTTTCTCAATGCTTATTTATTCAAATGTTCGCATGTATATACAATCTTTAGTTTCACAACCAATGCTCCAAAAA
Source organism: Amphibolis antarctica (assembly GCA_024699675.1). Classification (NCBI taxonomy): domain Eukaryota; kingdom Viridiplantae; phylum Streptophyta; class Magnoliopsida; order Alismatales; family Cymodoceaceae; genus Amphibolis; species Amphibolis antarctica. Next base: position 84,014 of record JAMKPZ010000549.1, on the reverse strand, counting down.
ACTGAAGAACGGACATTATAAAGAATGGACGTTAAAGTGTTTTTGAAATTCAATAATTAAAGATAAATGATTAAAAAAGATCATAAATAAAAAATAAATGTACTTGTTTGTATACAATTATTACTTCTAATACAATTCAAAAGCATATTTTGAATATTTGTGCTTATTAATTAATGACAAGCCTTTAAAGTTTAAACGTAACTAAGCATATGATAAGTTGATTTAAAATTGTAAACAATAATGTAAGTATCAAAATCGTACAATCATGTTAATGACAACAATTCAAAAATGAGCTTAAAGCATGATACAACTCAAAAACTAATATAAAAGTGGCCATTTAAATGGTCAAAAATTGGGAATACAGCCATGCTCCTTACTGAGGGAATAATGGTCGTTTGAATGGGAGAAACAGTTGTTTTCTAATCTGGTTCCTATTTTTGCAAAAACCTAAACAATTTAGGTTAAAAAACATTTGAACTGCTGCTTCCCCATTTTTGCAGCAATGGTCACAATTAATTTGTAATTAAAACCAGTTAATTAATTTTCCCACTGAATCTCTTACATATGCTGTTAATTAATTTTCCCACTGAATCTCTTACATATGCTCCACATACAACTTCCTTCTAATTTTTGTTTCATTTTCAGTTCAAAGCTATCCCTCAGAAGAGGTTTACTCAAAAAGGGAAAGATGCATATTATTCTCCTAATAATATGAAAGATGATGATACATTCAAGTCTCTTGGCGCACAGAAAAGGGATAAAAAGGATTCTGTGTATGACCTTAAAGAACAACAGGTACAAGCTAATAAGCTATCTTGTTGTCAATGGCCTTACATTTTGGACGAGCCTCTGTTCATTTTTCTTAATTTCCGAATGCACTTATTACATTTTATTTCCAGTTTTTGATGCATTGAAAAATAAAAATCAGAGTTTTATACCTGATCGTAAGAAATTATTGCAAAATATATCTTCAAACTATATAAAATTATTATTTGAACACTGTCTTGGTCAATGGATACAATTTAATGTAATTGGTTAATCATTTTATTGTAGGTAAAGTATTCTCAAGTGGATGATCATTTACTCTTTTTATCTAACTTTTTTCATATCCATACTTCAGTACACACACTAAAATGTGAAGTTAACCTGCTACGGTACCAGTCCTGTACAAGGGATAGCATTTAAAAAAGTATGCAGTTCGAGAAATTCCTATTTTACCATAAAATCATTCCTTGTCATTTAAGGACAATATTATTGTATCAAATAGATTGAAATATGCCTTCTATGTCTGGGTTTGTTCAGCATGTTGTTTTTCAATTTTATTTAGATGGTGCTATGGTAATAGTGTGGCATAGCAGTTACTATACATCAGAAATTACGGAAACATGCCTATATAAATAAAATGTCATCTTCAATGCATCAGATGTGTCTTGTTGTTTCTTTGTTTTTGGCCTTATCTCCTGATAAACTGTCTTTATTTAGCCTCACTTTCTTGTGCTTTAAGTAAAAATTTATTCACTAGTGCTGACAAAGAATGACACTATCGTATGCATTAGTTTACTTCAAATGTACACGTGATCTTAAATGTTCTACACTATTTATTCAACATTATTCATGGTCAAGACAGAGGATCCTGTCCATAAGTTCTAATTCTGATAAAAATGGAAACAAAGTAGGCTTTTTTGTTTCACTTTAATCTAGCATTGTTTTTTTTTTCCCCAGATCAATGACTTGGACAATTTCCAAGATGCATCTTTTCTTAATGCTGTTGCGAAGGTATGAAATATTTCATATTTACAACTTAATTTACTGATTTCATAGGATTGTCTTGTACTATTGTTTCACTGCTTTTGCAAATTTTCTGATGATAACTGTGTTTCAGCTAAATGTTTATCTGCCTCAAATAGTATAACCTTAGCTCTCCTTGGCTACATGATCTATTAGATCTTACTCTATATCAACCTAACATAAAGATGAGAAAACATAAATTTTAGACCTGAATATTACTGTATTTCAAAAATTAGATGTTTTGGACTTATTCTGGAACTGCATTTCTGCCACAACGCTTTACATTTCGAAATGCACCCAACGGTTTTAACTTTTCTAGAAACATAGCTTCTATGTTTTAGGCTAAATTTGGTGCTTTCAAAATGTTGATGGAAGTTTAACTTTTGGAAAAGCTAAGAAATCATTGTTCTGCAATTTAAAGACTTCTTATAGATTTTTGTATTTATATAAAAACCACCAAAAAAGCTGTAGCCTGCAAATACTATTATTGTTCATTGGAGGATGGGGTGCATGTTGGTGCCTACAATGGTAATGCTATGGGTGCCCCTAATAAATTCACGGATAAGTCCCAAGTTTAAGGTGGAGTTCACCAATTTTAAAAAAGAAAAAGTACTCCTTGTGAGAGACACCTACAGTGCTATTGCTGTGGGCACAAACATCCCTTTTTAATAAGATAAATTTTCTAAAAAAGCTGAACAATAGTTCCAAAAACACTGCAAAGCATGACATTGGTACCAAATAGAAGTCCCTTAAAAGTCATAAATGTGAGTGTGTTTGAAGCTTTAGGATGAATCACCATTCCCATAGAGCAATAACACACTTCAAATTCGAGGGTAATGTGGATGTATGACACAACATCCCTACATCAGTTGATTCCTGATTTTGTTTTACAATTTCATCTAAAGTTCAGATTCAGAGTTATTATTACTAAAACGCTTCTGTTAATTTTTTCCATGTACGTGCTTCTCATGCAACACCTTTTGTTGCCTTTCCTGTCTAGGTTTACTGCACACACACAGCACCTGATTATTCTCTTCCCTGGCAAAAGCAAAGGCAATTCACAAGTACTGGAAGGCATGTATTGTCTATACACATCATCAAGGCATCTATAGTTTATTTTCACAATTATGAGGTCTTAATGTTTCCAGGAGGCAACTTTGCATATCTGGTACAATGTGCTTCTGATATAATTTTTTTGATTACCTACTGATTAGCACTTGATAGATGATTAGATATGTAGCTTGTGCTGGTATGTGGATGATTTAGTTGCAGAACAAGAGCAGTGCAATGAATTTTTTATTGTGTTAAGCCCAGGGAGATTTAAAATGTCAAAAGAAAAGAAGTAACATAAATTAGAAAGAAAGAGATTGATAGGAGAGAGGACTTATAAAAAGATTAAGGTGTGCTGAACCAATTGAAGAATAAGGAAAGAGACATGAACAAATATTTAAGCATGTGCTGTGTTGTTGGTTTTGATCTCCCCTACTGCTGCTATTGTTGTGATCCTCATGCTTTTGTTGAATTTTTTTTGCAATGGAACTGCTTTATGCATGACAGAAATTAACAATATGTGTTTAATCATTGAAACTCCAGATTGTGGGAAATTTTATAACAATGTATTCTTTATCCTTGCTGTATAATACTCTACTATAGTTGGTAAATAAAAACACAACTGGTCATCTAACAGTAGTAGACAATCCAATGCCAAATTGTTGATCTTGCAGTGCTTTTATGATAGGCGATGGGAAGCTTTTGACAAATGCACATTGTGTTGAACATCACACTCAGGTACTTTTTTCTAGAATGACCTGATAGCATCAGATTTATTACTAAATATATAATAAGTAATTTTTGTGCATCAATGAGGATTCTACACTTTACTTTCAGCCTTTATGTAGTTCATAAAAATATTGGATTTATTTTGTTGTCACCACGTTACATATGGATGTGGACCATTCAAAAACAAAGGTATATAGTATTTATTTTTTATGAGACAAGTCCCTTGACAAGATATATAGTATTTATTCTTTATGGATGTTGGAAGTCTTGTTTTGTTGCTATTTTTGAATGATTTGATGGCAGTTGCATTGTTGTCCATGGGAATTTGTTTTTGCTTTTCTTTTTGATATTAGCCTATAGGTGCTTGCTATTGTTGATTGGTCCAATGATGCCACCCATCTTTGGAGCTTGTTGGACATCTGTCACAGATGTTGTTGTTAATTGAGTCAAGTGTGGTAGACCTAGTTAATTATTTGATGTTCATGCTTGCTAGCTATATAGTCAAAGAAATTGATCATTGTTCTTACTTGCATATTGATGTCATCTGTCCGCTGCTTCCACTTTTACTATAGTAGTTTTTACAGTTCCTAGATGTTCAGTGCCTACCGCTTGAGGTCCCTTTTTGGCACATGTAGTCCCTATTGATGTGTTGGTGACTCCACCAAGGATGCAAGGTCCACATGTTGAAGTGGATGACTCAAGATGGAGAGAATCTTCCACTTCAATCTTTTTTACACCTTGTTGAGGACTTACAGGTGGCACTATAATACCAAGAAAAGTATGGTAGCTAGTCTTGTAAAGATATCAAAATTACCTATTAATTGACTTGAACATGCTAGAAGACATGCTTTTGCATTTTATGTGCATATTTTCTTAGTCATACTTGGTACTCTAACATCCTTGTTATCAACAGCATTTTATTCATGTAATGCATTTTTGTTTACATGCATAGCCTCTTCCTGGGAAATGTTATCTTCTCTAAATTGATCTGAAAGGACTGCACTTTTTGCTTGTTTACTTTATTCCTGATTGTTTACTTAAAGGTTTCATGATTGCACTAAGTAATTACTATGATTTCCTACAATCGTAGTGTGCACTCAATTTTTGATTTTTTTTCTGATGTATTCAAATTTTCAATGGCCAATTACTGCAGGTCAAAGTGAAAAGAAGAGGAGATGACACTAAATTTGTTGCCAAGGTATCCATGTCAGTTCCTCTTCTTTGATTGTACTTCCTTTGATGGTAATTTTGTGCAAATACCTTTTTAGCAGAGTATTGCATCAGATATATTGAAACTGAATTTCTTATTGCTTATGATTGTTCGGATTTTGTTTGTTCCTAATTTGTTTTTCCATAAATATTCATTCTTGTTTTATAATTTGAACATTGACCGACTTCCTAATTTATTGGGGTTTTCCTCAAGTTTCTTTTTGTGTTATATTCCATTATCTCCAAACAAGACTAACATCACATCACATAATTCTGCACAGCTACCTTGCTACCTGCACAAACATCCTCAACTGATGTCCTACCCCTCCTGTCTATTAACTCTTTTAATTTGCAGTCAACCATGAATATAACACTTGAAAAAGTATATAATCCCTATTTTTTTCCAGAATCTGTTCCTACAGAAAAGAAGCTTAATGTGACCAAATACTAGGATGAAGTTGTCTTTGCAAGGGAACTATATTAGTGGGAACATCAGAAGATATGGAGATCCCTCAATGATCTCAATGTATTTATGGGTTGAAATAATTGGTTTGACATGCTGTGGTTTTTAATTCCACAATTTTATAACGTTCAAAATTTACTTCTCTGTGAGACCTTACTTTAAATAGTAATAGTCTGAATCTGTTGTTTTTGTAAGTTGTAGTACTTGTTTTCTCATCCAAATCTGGAAGTACAGAACATTGAAAGTTATGCATGCATAAGTAGAGAGCAAGGTGCTGCAGCATTTCTGCATGGGGAGGAATATAGAACTTAATTTAGAATAAAAATCCCAACTACTTTTATTAGAATTAGAGGAAGTCATCTATGCTATATATAAAAGTTACAAGTGTGATTTTGTTTTTATATTCACTTTTGTTTTGTATATTACATTATTGTATTGTATTGTATTATAATATATCATATCATGTCATATCTGTTACAATAGTCCCTTATTGGAAATGAAAAGACTTGTACAAGTAATATGATATTAGACATCTTGATTCAACTAATTAATTTTGAGTTGGATGCTTATATTTCAACATATGGCGTGTTTGTGCGCGTAGAATTGATTAGAAATGAATTGACGGGAATTCATTTTAGTGACAGAATTGAATTGGATGGAAAAATTCTGACGTAGAGATGCTTATGTGCTTTTTAGAATTGAACAGAATTAGAAATATTTGTGTTTGTGTATATGTCAGAATTGAATTAAATAATTATTATTTCATATAATTTAAATATCTGTATTATAATATAAAATAAATATAAAAATATGAAATTTAAAGGAAAATGGTAATTAAAAATAAATAAATATTCTAATATTTATTTTAAAATATTAAATAACTTAAAAATATAATTTATGTAAATAAAGTGCATAACATAAAAAAAAAGAGGGACGAGATTGAAGGTTGTCGTCTGGCGTCGACTGTGCGAGAGGGATTTGTGGAAGGGGAAAAAAATGTCATCGATGGGAGACGAAGAGTAGAGGAAGGAGGTCGGAGATGGTTGAGGTTGAGCTCCCTCGTCGTTCGCCATGGGGAGGACGGAAAATGCACCTTCGTGCTGATGGAGGAGAGGAAGAGGAGAGGAGACTGTTGCTCGTGGAGGTTGGGGAACGTTTGTTGGAGGTTGTAGGAGCTTTAAAATAGTCAGTTGCCGGGGTCGTGGTCGACGCGTCGGAGGTTGCTACTGGCGAGCTTTGGGCTTCAAGGTAGGGGGTGATTTTTGCTTTATTCGCGAGGGTGGCATGCAAGTTTCATTTTCGTGGTGTAAAACGTGATGAACAGTGGAGTTGGAATTGTGCGGAAATAATTTCTGATGGCACAAATAGCATGTTTCCGGGAAATGAATTCCTTTCATTTCCATTTTGTTGAATTCTGACGGCACAAACGGGGGGATGGTATCATAACTTATTACAGTCTTCTAAGTTTACCTGCACCTTTGCACATTCACTTGATCCAAATGTAAGGATATTTGGATCTAAACAAAGTCAACTAAAAGAAAGTGTTAAAATGTTAGAGTTAATGTATTCGGTGTGTGGGTTTAGTCTCACATTGGTTAATATTATTTTATATGTCTTGTAGCCTCTCTATAAAGAGGCCTTATCTTTGTTATTGAATCAATTCAATCTTCCACCAATCTTTTTTCTATTCTTATTTCTTAACATGGTATAAATGTTAGGTTTTGAGAGTCCCATTTAGAAAAATCTCTAGGTAGAAGGAGGCAATGTAGCTTACCCTCCTCCTCCCCACCATCCCAAAGATTCTCTCTTTGTTCGTTGCCCTTCTCCTTTTGGTAAAACTTCTCTTGCTAGTGAAGCTTCTCCTACATCACTCTTCTCGCATGAGTCTCTTGATAGGGAACTTACCATGGGGGCTCCAGTTTAGACGAAGACAAGCAATGGTCCTCATGCCTTTGCTAGAGAAGATGATGTCTAAGTGAAGTTACGTCCAAGTGAAGTCTGTAGACAATCCTAGCGAAACACGTGTCTATAGACAATCCTAGACAATTCTTATCGGGTGCTCTCGTGGTGGGGTGATGCAGAAGTCCACTTATTCCTTAGTTGTGGGTCATGTACTATCTAATGGTTCAAGTATGGTTGTATTATGACTTTTTATACTAGGCGATAATCTGGAGAAACTCTCTCTCTAGGTTGTTTCGCCTTAACTTCATCATCTATCTAAGCAAATCCTTTTTTTGTTCTCATGACCTTCGTGTTCTTCCTCTCTTAATCTCAACTCTCACAAGTACCACGATAGATACTTAGAGTAGGTAGCGTTGATGCGAGCCGTCTGTGGATTGAGGTTCTATCATCTCTCCACCGGTCTTCCAACAACACTTGGCATATACAAAAAAGAACAAAAAAGGTGGCTAGTAAGGTTTATAGGGTTGAGCTTTACTATAGAATACAAAACAGGAAAGCATAACATGACTGTCGATTCACTATCTCGGTTGCATGAGAGGTGGGTGGAGACAGGCAAGATCATGGCGATTATGGGACTACAAGTGTAATGGTTCGAAGAACTCCAATGGGCCTGTGAGACAAGTGACATCTTAAAATAGAAGTTGCAGAATTATGTCGAAGGGAAGCTAGACCGTTGATGCTATTCTATTCAGAATGGTGTGCTCTTGAGGAATGAGAAGTTGCTACTCCATGGAGGAATTGAGTTAACTAGGTAACTTATTAGAGATCACCACAACTTTAAATTTGGTGGGCATAGGGGTTATCAGTGAATAATGGCCAGATTTAAATATAGCTTCTTTTAGAAAGGCATGCATCAGGAGATTAAAGGGGTCGTTTGGGCTTGCCATACCTACTAGCATTGTAAACATCAGCATTTATAGCCGATCGGTTTGCCACAACCATTACCAGTACTGCAACAAGTTTGGAGTGATTTGGTTATGGATTTCATAGTCAACCTACCCCCTTTGAGAAGTTATATAGTGATATTAGTCATGGTGGATTGACTCTCGAAGCACACCCACTTCATGCCCCCGAAGCATCCCTTCACTACCTGAAAGGTGGCCAAGGTATTCATCACAAACATTGTGAAGTTTCACAGGGAGTTGACATCAATAGTTGGTGATTGTGATCCATTACTCACAAGTCAATTTTGGCAATCAGGATTTGACCAAATGGGTACTCTCCTAAGGATGAGCTCTGCATATCATCCCTAGTCGAATGACCAATGTGAAATTCTCAATAGATGCCTTGAGAGCTACCTCTAGTGCTTTTTCCATGATGCCCCTACCTATTGGGTTGATTGGCTACACTGGGCAAAATACTCATACAATACCTTATGCTACATTGCAGTAGGTATGATCCCATTCTAGGCAGTCTATGGTCATTCGCCTCCTACAATGATATCTTGTGCCAGGAACGATTGAAGACCTAGACATGGCCAACTTGGCCCAAGGGAGAGATAAGATTATTTAGTTATTAAAACATCACTTGGCTAGGTCTTAAAACTGCATGAAACAATTGGCGGATAAGGGTTGTTGGGAGAAACAATACAAAGAGGGTGATTGGGTCTATGTTCATCTCCAACCCTATCATCAGAGCTTAGCAAAGGCCAAAGGGCATACAAAATTGCAACCTATTTAATTTGGACCCTATCAAGTACTCGAGAATTGAAGAAGTGGCTTACTAATTGAAGTTTCTGAGCAATGCTTGAATTCACCTAGTGTTTGATGTTTCCTTTTTGAAAAACCACATGGGAGCGGAACCAACTAGCCTATTGTGGCCTACCATATCCGGTTGGAATGCAGGATTGGGAATTGAAACAAATCCTAGAAATGAGGATAGTTGAGGAAGGTAATCATGCCGTCATGAAGGTGTTGATATTGTGGGAGAGGCAAGGTCAAGAGGAAACATCTTGGGAGAATTATTATCTATTTGTGCCAGAACATCTAGGTTTATAGCTTGAGGATGAGCTCCATTTTCAAGGGAGGGGAGATGATAGGGAACTTGCCGCGGGAACTCTAGTTTATGTGGAGATGCAATGGTCCTCATGCTGTTGTTGGAGAAGATGATGTCCAAGTGGAGTCCGTAGACGATCCTAGTGCAAGATGTGGAGGGTCAGGATAGTTTCGCGGGGAACTACCAGGTGCTTTCGTGGTGGGGCAATGCAGAAGTCCACTTGTTCCTCAACTGCGGGTAACGTGCCATCTAAAGGTTTAAATATAGTTGTATTATGACTTTCGGTACCATGCAATAATTTGGAGAAACACTCTCTTTGGGTTGTTTCACTTTAACTTCATCATCTACCTAAGCAAATCCTTTCTCTCTTCTCGCCGCCTTCATGTTCTTCCTTTCGTAATCTCGACTCTCATGAGCACCATGACGAATACTTGAAGTAGGTAGTGTCGATGCGAGCTGTTTGTGGATCAAGGTCCTATCATCTCTCCACTGGTCTTCCACTGATGGTTCCTTTGGCAAACATGATCTCCCTCTTGTTGTCCTCTTTCAATGCTACTCTCTCTCTCTCCCACTACCCTCTCTTTCGCAGTTCCTCTTTCTTGTGCCCTAATTGTGTCGACCAACAACCTCTCACTCTTCCATGGACTACTCTCCCACAATCAGCTTCCTTTGCTGCTACTAGACATTGCGATGACACTTTACTTGACACCCCTATTTTGATGCTACTAGACATTGCGATGACACTTTACTTGACACCCCTATTTTGATGCTTTCCAATGTCAGTCTTCCATGGCTCCCTTTCGGTTCGTCATCCCTACCATCTTCTTTCTTGCCGCTGACTCTTCCACGACTTTCTCTCATTGCATCCTCTCTTCCACCAACAACCCTTCCTATTTTGTCCTCAATCAACGATGCTTCTTCATCCCTCTCATCACTATTATCATTTGCATTGATTAAGGTTGCAGACGGTTGGTTGTAGATAAGGGGAAAAGGGGAGGAAAGAAGAAGATGATGAGAAAAAGGAAGTAAAAGGGGAAAGAAAGGGGGAGAAGATGTTGCTGGTAAAAAAAAGGAAGGGAGAGAGAGAAAAAGAGAGAAGGGGAGAACAGTAAAAAAAGGTAAAAGTAAAAAAAAATAAAAATTATGAAAAGGAGACAAAAAGGTAGAAAAATATTTAATATTCTATTATCTATCATCCAATATTTTTTGGTTTTATGGATATCTCACATTAAAAGTTCAATTCTCTTTTAGGGTTTATGGATACCTCACATTAAAAACCCATACTCTCTTTTGAGATTTGTGGAATACTTCATCTTAAAAATCCACACTACTTTGAGGTTTGTGGAATACCTCATATTACCAATCTACATTTAAACTTTTTTTATTGGATGATTGATAAAAATTGTATGTGTGTAAGTCTCTTAGTATATTTACTTATACAAAATTGCTACTACTCCTAAATTTCTGTCATTATGTTTCTCCTTTGTTTATTTCATTATGTATTTGGTGTGTGGGTTTCCTCTCATATTGGTTAATGTTATGTTATATATGTCTTGTAACCTCTATATAAAGAGATCTTGTCTTTGTTATTGAATCAATGTAATTTTCCACCAATCTCTTCTCTAGTATCTGTAACCCCTAGAAAGGGTTATATGTAACTTAGTTTGATGTCACATCTCTTTTACCATGCTGACTTGGCTTACAAGATGATAGATTTATTCATACACTGTCATGGTAGTAATTAGATGGGTCATACAATCATTTGTAGGAATTGTAAGTGTAAGGATCCTAAGGCTAAGGTTAAAGATTATCCATTTGCAAACCACCAAAGATTCTTGATAAAAATGATATTATGTTCCCATTCCTTGGTGCCTGTGGTCATGGCTGTGGTTGTCTGTCATTAACAGCTCCCATCTTTTTCATTGTGTAATGATATTGTAAGGGTTGAAAATCATATTTATAGAAGTACTTGGATTTTCATCTTGAGTGACATTGGTAAAGTGAAAAGGATTGATTGATCCTTTTAAAGGATTGACCAATCTGGGTTCAGTTCAAAAAGTCGTCTAAATCAATTGATTCATCAATCTAGAATCAGCTGATCCATGGTATTGTCAATAACACTGGTGAATATCGGATCGAGGGTCCATAAAATTGATCTGGATCAGGTGATACTTGCCAATCCTGATTGAAATGACATTCAATGCTAAAGGGACATAAATCTGCTATCAGTATGTTTCTCTTTCATTATTTTAGTAAGAATTTCAGCCTCTATCCTGCCCTAAAGGTATACATGCATGGTCAATTAGTGGGGCCAATACAGATCTGTGGTTCTGAACATGAAAATTAAATTCGTAATAAACCTGAACTTTAATAACATTATAATTATTTTTAGTAATAAAACCTGAACGTAATAACATTGTACTCGTTCAAAAATTGGCTTCAGCTATTTTCCAACTGAGATCCTTGATACCAGCTTTATAAAGACATCTTTATATAATCAATGAGCAAAGACTCTTATTTTGTCGTTTTATAAGTCATTGTGATATTTTATATTTTAAAATTCTAAATTATCATTAATAACAATACCAGCTTGTCTTGTTTTTGCTAATATGCTTGATGGCCATGTGTAGTTGTGGCTTTGCAGATATCTTGAGTGTTATGCACCAAGTAAAAACTAATGATTAATATGATTGACAGGTTTTAGCGAGAGGTGTTGAGTGTGACATTGCTTTGCTTGCAGTGGAGAGTGAAGAATTTTGGAGAGGTGCCCAACCACTTCATTTTGGTCGTTTGCCAAACCTTCAGGTTACATGTTACCATGAATGTTTTTGTAGTTCACTTCCTTGAATATTTTCTTCTCCATAGTTCAGAGTTCTTATTCTTTTTTTAAGTGGATGTAAAATTTAATGGAAACCCAAAGGACTTCTTATTCTTAATGCTATGTCACTCAATTTTTATAGTAAACTATTCTTTGCATTCTGTACATCACATATTTTGTTCATTGAAACATACTTTTGATGTATCAATTTTTGATTATATTATCAATGTTATCATAAATACTCATCTTCAACATTTTTAGTCATGTATCTTCACAAACGTGTAGGATTCAGTAACTGTTGTTGGATATCCACTTGGAGGAGATACCATCTCTGTCACAAAGGGTGTTGTTTCACGAATTGAGGTTAGGTTTTGGCATCATTTGGAGTATCATACATTATGAAATGACAAATAAATGAGCTTTATCTTCTGTTTAAATGGTTTTCCATATCCACTTTAAATTCCATATTTTGTAAGATGGGTGTTTACACGTACTTACGCGTTTCTTCTTGCCCTTTACCTATATGTATGTTTACTTACGTTTGTGCTGGTGTATGTGTGCATGTGCATGTAAAGGGAAAGAAGAAACAATGGAAAAATGGTGGCTCATTGTCCTCTAACAAGGACTTTAGAACACAGAAAACAAACCCAATGTCACACTCCTTGATAAGTATGGTAGAAAGTTGGACACCCAATCCGTATAACCCTCATACAGAACCTTTAAAATCCAAATTCTTAGTATTTTGCATTTTGAAGTTACTTGCACATCATTTTTTATTTTTACGGTCACTTATAGATATCAATCTCATTCTCATAGGAACTGGTCCATAATCTCGTTGCCAAATATCTACTTGTGTCAGCAATTCAAGAAACTTGCGTACTTGGGTTTGTTGAATACCTTACTACTTTTACATTATGAGAAAGTATAGAAGAAACCTTTGTTTCCTACTTGTGCCCTATGCTATTTGATTGACTTCAAGATCAGCTTGTTAAGTCCAACCATGTCTTTACTCGTCATAATGTCAATGTGCCAACAACCATTAGCCTAGAGTTCCTTGAGGTCGTTGATAAAATATACAATGAAAATCATAATAATGCTGTTGAATATGCTAAATATTGCAAAATTAGACGTTAATTACCATGTACTATGCAATATTATGAAAATTACAAAACCTTATATGGACAGTTTTTCAGATTTTTCCAATTAAATGGATAATAAAAATTCATAAAATAATAAAAATGTTGAATAATATGTTAAATATTTGCAAATATTAAAAATAACTAGAATTTTAATGTTTAAAATACACAATAAATAAAATATAAATGATCACATGGGTTTGGAGAGGTTGGAGGCAGCATCAATCATCCATTTACAAGAACCAACCGAGCTTCTCTCAGATACTATTCTGGTTAGGATCCAAATATTTTAAAAAAGCTAGGCATAAAACACCTAGCTTCGTTATGGTACCTTGGTGTGTAGGTATGTGTCTCAATAAATATGGTCTTACTTGATGGAAATCCATCTAATTTTCTAGGGATGCATTGTGCCCCTTCCAACGTCTCCTTGAATGTTTGCACTTTTAACTGAAAACCATAGTGGCATGCATACTTGTATGTGAAGAACAATTCACTTTATATTATGGACGATGTGAGATTCTTTTCAAGATTTTGGCTGATGGCACAATGATTACCAAAATCTTCTAATTTCAGGTTACATCCTATGCTCATGGTTCTTCTGATCTCTTGGGTATTCAAATTGATGCTGCGATAAATCCTGGTTGGTGAGATAGAAATGTTTTATTGTGTAAATATGATGCTAATGACTTCAATGTGACATACCAGAAGACATTCTGACTTCAATGTCATTGTTGGGTTTTCAATTGTTGCTATCCTCCATGCATATATTAACAAATTGTGGATTATTCTCAGGAAATAGTGGTGGACCTGCATTTAATGATCAAGGAGAATGCATTGGAGTTGCATTCCAGGTAGTTGTCTTTCTGTTGCTACATACATATATATGTACGTACATATATATATATCCAATGTATCACTTTTAGTTATTTTTAGGCATGCTTGTTTAGGTACACCTAGGTATCTTAACAAGGCTAGACCTTTCTGGGATGATACACCTGAACTTCTAGAAGATCCCAACAGATATAAAAGACTTATTGAAAAGTTGATTTACCTCATAGTTACCTGCCCATATATTACCTTTGCTGTAGGGCTCCTTTCACAGTTCATGCAACAACCCAGGAATTTATTGGGAAAGAGTCATCCAAGTTCTTGCTTATGTAAAAGGGGCTCCAGGAAAAAGTTTGATATATAAAAACCATGGTCATCTTAAAGTTGAAGCCTTCTCAAATTTGGGATATGCTGGGGACCATGGTGATTAAAAGTCTACTTTTGGTTATTGCACACGAGTTAGAGGAAATTTAGTTACCTAACCTAACATAGCAAAAAATAACATGTTGTTGCTCTTTCAAGTGTTGAAGTTGAATATTGGTTTATGGCGCAAATAGGGTGTAAAATGATGTGGATGAAATCCTTCTTGTTTGGATTGGGCTTTGTCACCACTACTCCCATTGAGATACACTACGACAAAAGTTGTAACATATATCGTTCATAACCCTATATTCCATGAAAGAATAAAGCATATGTAGTAGATTGTCATTATTTTTGGAACTTAGTGATTGATGAAATTGTGACCACGCCATATACTCCGTCACTTCAGCAATGAGTGGATATCTTCTTTTTTTTAACTTGTGGATATCTTCACTAAAGGGCTATGTGCTAAAGATTTTCAAAGACTTTGAACAAGTTGGACATGTTGGATATCTGTGCTCTAATTTGAGGGGGAGTGTTAGAATACTTGTTATTTTATTATACATGAGGGAGTTTTGTGTAAATGTCCAGTTCCATAAATCTTTGTAAATTCCTTGTAGATGAATACAAATTTTCCTCATTTCTTCTCAACTATTATCATTTGATTTTAAATTAGTTGCCTACAATCTGACACACATCAGAGCTAAAAATGGTTCACTCGGCTTAAATCCTCACACATTCACTTATCTAAAAATAATAACACTTGTTAGACCTAGAAAATGTGACAAGTGTGAGAAAGTGTTACAATAGCTTCACATTAGAAAAATCAAGGATGAGACTTGCATATATATGTGAGATTATGAGTCATGTCTACTAATAACCAATTAATTTTAAGTTAGTTGTCTAAATTTCAATAGCCCCTAGAGATACCGTAGTATTTGTAGAACACTCCCATATGAAGAAATCAAATGATGTTCATGTGTCTTATATCATGCAGGGTAATACTTATAGTCTATTGGTTTTTGAAACAAACGTTCAGATCACAATTAGTATCTGAGAATCTGGTATTTTTAATAAATGTCTGAATACCTATAAAATTCCACAAGAAAATTAAATCTATTATAGCTTACTACCAGATTAAATTTATTATAGCTTACTACCAGATTAAATTTATTATAGATATGTTCTTTTTGTTTTTGTTTCTCACTAATCATGGCATTTAGGTTTTCAGGTCAGATGATGCTGAAAATATTGGATATGTGATTCCCACCACTGTTGTCTCCCATTTCTTGAATGATTATGAAAGAAATGGGAAATACACTGGTTAGTAACTTTACTTTATTCATTTCATTTTTATGTTGATAACATATGTTTGCTGTCTATTAGGTGATATTGTATCTTTGCTAATTGGAAGCCTTTCCTATCAATATAGCAGTTTCATGTTAGGAAATTGAGCCTTAAAAATTCCTATCTTGCTCTTGGTAGTACATCAAGGAACACCACAGCAATTGTCTTTATGCTTTGCACTTTTATGTACCTTGTATGTCTCCAACTTTTTCAAGAAAAATCGTATATCAAATTACATTCAATTTCTTGAAACTGAGCTCATAGCAAGTAGTTGTTTCCATTTAATTTCTCTGATGTACCACTCAAGTTTTTTACAAGTGTATCCTGTGGATCCATTTTTGGGCTGAAAAATCAGTCAACAATTTCTGATCTGTTGAGATCCATCTCTGTTTTGGGAAAAAGAGCAATCCAAGCCCAAAAGGTATTATAGACAGTAGATTTGGACCACTGGGTGAGTTGAAAGCGACCTGGAGGAAGTTGGACTGGTAGATAGGAGATATCCACCCTTAGAGATGATGAACCAGATGATTTCCAGCCTATTTCATGGGAGATCACCGGCCAGGCCTGGCAGTGCTGGGAAAGTGGGCAGTCTACCTAGCCAGCAGCGGCAGGAGGTGAGGATGACCTGATAGGGCCTGTAGGTCAGGTCAGATGGGGGGGGGTGGGGCTGCGGAGATGGTGTTGGATGGTGTGATGAGTGGCAATTGGTGGTGGTGTGCCCTAGGATTTTTTGTTTATACCCATTTATCGTATTACAATAATACCTTTATTAATATGTAATACTCTAACACATATAATATAAGATTCTAGGTTCTACCTTGCATTATCGTGTTTTTCATTTGTGGCTTCAATTTTTTTGTTGTTTTCCTTCCATCCATATTAATATACGTTGTTTTCATTTATCATGTTTTGTTTCTGAAATGAAAATAAGTAGGGGAAGACAAAAAATTATATAGTTAGAAATTATGAAAAAAAATTAAAATTATATAATTTAATAGACGTTTTAGTAATGGATAGAAATAATTGAAAGGAAAGTATTCACATGGTTGACCCTGTATTGTGAGATCAAAGCATTGATTGTTGTTATTTTTGTTTATTATTGGATACAAATGAAATGTCTTTGGAGCTAGTAAGCTTGTTTGTATTTGTTTTCTTTCAACTTTATTAGAACTACATAAGTTTTATTAAAAAGTATTTTCACTTCGTAAGTATGCTAGTTTATTTCAACTCAGCTCATGATGTTTGATTCGAATTGCATTTCCTGACGTATTGCAAAGCTCAGGATTTCCATGCCTAGGTGTCTTACTTCAGAAGTTGGAGAATCCTGCATTACGTGCATGCTTAAAAGTACCTACAAATGAGGTAGAATTTTGGAGATACTAACTTATTAGATTACCTTTTACTTGGTTGAAAGATTAGAGAGGAATAGAAACTTGCTTGAGGAAATACTCTCCTGTTAAGCTGATTTATATTGATGCTTGAGTTTCCTTTGGTGATATTGAAGTTTAATTATTCTGATAATTGTTATCATCTACCTAGAAGTTGGTTTTCAACCTTGGGAAATTTTTGTGGCACTGCATGTCTGCAATTGTTGAACTAGTTATTGATTATACATTATTTGAAACTTTATTTCATACTGTTTTTTGTCCTGCATTAGCATTGCCATGGATGAAGATCCAGAACATTCATGTGCCATTACAGCAATTATTGCTAACATTGTAATTTTCATGAAAATAAAGTTAAGGTATCTTTTTTCCTATCTCGTCAACAGGAATTTTCCAGTAGCACATCTGCACATGTTTTCTAATGCTTAAGAAGTAAGAACATGCATTTACTAAGTCTGCATGTTGGATGATTTGAGCAATGAAGGCAAACAAAACCAAGTCAATTTCATATGTTTGCTTTGAAAAGAATATGGTTTCGTTTGATTTGATTCAAGCCATCTAACTTGGTTATATTAACCAAATTGAATCCATAATATGAACGTTAGCTAATTTATATTCTAATAATTAGAAAAATGGCTCTATAGGTACCTACAGAAGTCACTTCTGTAAGCTCCTATCTGGATTTCGGGTAAAATTTTTGGATTCCGGGTAAGAGGGTCACGAATTCTGGGTAATCCGGTTGTCTTCCCCTACTTACTCGGATGCCAGGTGCATTAAGAAGTCATTGGATTCTGGGTAAGCACCCGAAATCCGTGACCCTCTTACCTAGAATCCGAAACTCCTACTTGTGCGTATCAACCAGATTCTGGGTAAGAAGTGGAAGACAACTCGGTTTCGGGTATGCACCTAACATCCGAGTAAGTAGGGGAAGACAACACCTAGAATTCGGAAATTTTACTCGGAATCCGGAAGGGCGCCTACAGAGAGCCATTTTCCTATATATATATATGTAGTTCATATCTTTGAACAGTGCTATTTCTTTTACTTGGACATTTGGATCTCATCTAAAATCAAAATATTTTAGCATTATTGCAATATATTCTAGTTAGACATGCTTTTTATAATTTAAACTTGTGAATGCCATGTAATAAATTTGAACATGTTATCTCCTATGATGCAGGAATAAAAATGAAATATAATTATTAATTTTTTTAGTAATGCTTGGTTGGAAATTGTTTTATATAATATATTCTTTGTGTTTTATCAATATGAAACCATGAATTGAACTGAAATGTACTGGACTGAATTTAAATGGTCCATTTGCCATTTGGTTTGATCACACTTATTAAGGCATCAAGCAAGGCATTTGGCTTAAGTACCTAGCACAACTTAGCAATTAAAAAACATATTTTAGTATTATTGTTAGATGTTATTAAATATAATGTATTCTTAATTAGCGACCAATTAACATTGAAAGACATAACAAATGACAATATTATATGTAAATATAATGAGATTAACATCATAACCAAGGATTTAAAAAATGATCCTGATACCTCATATATTCTTGAAAATATGGCGGATCAAATGATCTATCATTGAGGATTAGTGTTGGATTGATGGATCATTCAACTTGACATATTTTTTGAGTTACTAGAGGCCAAATCGTTCTTTACCAAAGCCTTTGCCAACCATTGAAGTCTCCCCCAAAGAATCCTCTACCAATCATCGAAGCTTTGCTAACCACCGCAGAGTCCTTCCTCTCTGCTCACCACCCTAACCTATTAGGGTTTTTAGGTGGGTGGTGAGGGATAAAGGAGATGGAGAGAGGGGGTGACGCACGTGAAAAATGAAAAGAAGAAAATGGAGAAGGGCAAGAAAGAGAGACAGAAAAAACACATGAAAATAAAAGAAAAAAAGGGAAAGGAAGAGAGAAGAAAAAAATGAAAAAATGTTAAAAATAAAATTATGTTTAAAAATGATGAAAGTATTAAAAAATCAAAAAATATTTATTTTTTAAATTTTTTTTAAAATTATGTTTGCTTATGAATAACATTCCATATCTACCCATCTCTTGTATTCTTACAAACTTTATTTTCTATTTTTTAATTAATTTACACGATATTTTTTTAAAATTTATTAACTACATTATAGGAATAAATTTTTTTAATTATGAGGATTATGGTAATTCTCTGTTATCATTCCTTATCTTATTAATTTGTGTTTTATGTATGAACTATAACTTAGTACATAATTTATTGAAATGTGATCTAATAAATATTGAACTGCAACTTGGATTTTATTGAAATATAACCTAATATGTATTGAAACATACTTAATTTTTATTAAAATATAACTTGAATTATATTGAATTGTAGTTTGAATTATATTCAAGTGTAATGTAGATTTTAATGAAATTTAAGTTGATATATATTGAAACATGACCTGAATTTTAAATCATTTGCCATTATAAGTTTTTTCAGTTATTTATGCATGATTTAAGACTTCTTTCATCCATGTGATTACTATATCTTTATCTAATTGACATTTTATGTATGATAATTGCTTAAAAAAATTATCTAGGTATTTTTATATGCTTATCATATCTTGTTTTATCTTTTTGCTGAATTTTAAGTTGAAAATTTGATTTTTGTGGCTGCTTCCTTAAAATTATTGCATTTGCACTAATATGATCCTTAATACTCGATACATTTCCTTTTTTTTGGATGATCGATCCTTGATATAATATCAATATTTGAAACCTTGATCAGAACATCAATTATAAATACCCATAGGATTAAAGTTATTAAAAAATCAAGTTTTAATTATAACAAGTTGATCAATTCTTTAATATATATGATTTTAATTATATTTCTTCTTGCTACTTGATATACTCATTCTCCTAGTTACTCATAACAAGTTGATCAATTCTTTAATATATATGATTTTGATTTTTGTTATTTTCAAATTACAAAGGGTGTATTAGTCAGGAGAGTTGAGTCCACTGCTCCAGCAAATAATGTATTGAAAGAGGTAAGTCACTCATTATTGCATATACCTAAATATTTTTGATTTCCTTTAGCATGTAATTCCTATTTGATTATTTTAGTACTTTAGAATGAAGGTTCCAAATGTTGTTTTTGTGTTGAAAGACAAAACTATTGTATTGGCCTGTTTTATTGGGGATTTGCTAATAATTTTTCCCAACCTATTCTTCGTAGAATATTATGATTTGGTAAAAAGCTTAATCTCTTGAGGATTATGTTAAACTTCTATCGTGATGATGGAGATATTGGATATATTAACAAGATTTTCTTCATCTTGATCCACCCAAATATGGTAGTCATATTGGGGCTTTAGTCAGGTTAGTAGTTGAAGAGTCCTGGCAAATGGACAACCACCCTCCAGCACTACCGCCTTCTAGCCATTGTTCCCTGTCACTCTGACTGTTGGTTTCCTACATGACCCTCATTCATCATCCAATTGGAAGCTTAAAATGGGAATTATAAGTTAGGAGAGCTACTCCTTTTAATACATTTCAATTGGCTGCTGCTCAATAAAAATTGACAACAAAAATGTCAGTTCTAAAATGTTATTAAAACAGAATGAAAAAATTCACATTTGTTCATATAACTTTCATTTCTATGTTGTTTAAGGTCGTCCCAATATATGCATCAATATAACCTTGGTGATACATGTCAAAATTTGATAGCTTGTTAGGACACAAACCTTTGCATTTGTCATGGAAAGTTGAACCTGGCATTTATTTCCTATGTAACTATATTATTGTCTTTGCAAGAATTCCATCAAATAGAATGTATGCTGCCATTAGGCTTTTGCGTAAAATAGAGTGGTACAAATATTTTAATGGGGCACTGCTTTACTGGCATATTCTATGTTTTTTTAGTAACACGTTCAATTAATAAAATTACATTTTACTCGGGCTTGAAGACTTATTGCCTTTTCTAATTGGAAATTTTTTCTGCCATGCATGCCACATGGCTCCCATCTTAGATTTATTATGATTAAATAAATGAAATTAAACCACACTTTGAAAATAAATTTGCATTGCATTTTGTGTCGAGAGAATTGACCTATTTTAATTTAAAACTATTCATGCTTAGGCTAAGCATGCCATAAGAGTCAGTGTCATGTACTTTTTATATTTTAATGAGAATGCAAAGTAGATAAGTTAATTTTTTTTTACAAATTAGTTTTTGAGAAAAAGAATTATAGAAATGAGCACCATTTTTTGCTAGTTCACCATGGCAACATTAGAGGATGCGTGCCACCTGTTTCTTTGTAATGCCTTTTATACAAATA
Source organism: Amphibolis antarctica (assembly GCA_024699675.1). Taxonomy (NCBI): domain Eukaryota; kingdom Viridiplantae; phylum Streptophyta; class Magnoliopsida; order Alismatales; family Cymodoceaceae; genus Amphibolis; species Amphibolis antarctica. The sequence goes on along the minus strand of JAMKPZ010000549.1, from coordinate 62,621 downwards.
ATTTTGGATGAATTTTTCTAGAATTATTATTTGTGGATATTGATTGATATACATGAAAAAGACGATTCATGTGGCTGATCCCAAGTAGTGGTATTATAACTTAAGATTGTTGTTATTGTTTACTATTTGTGGATATTAGATGTACCTAAATGGAAAGAATAATTAATAATTGCAAGTAGAACTAAAAGTAGAGGGACAAAAAATTACTAGGTTAAAAATAATGAAAAAAAATTAAAATTATATAATTTAACATAAGATTTTAGATCTAGTGATAAATAAAAATAAATGGAATGAAAAGATTCATTTGACCAACCTCTCATGGTGTGACTAAGACATTGATTGTTGTCACTGTATATTATTTTCAGATATTTTGAATTTTCAAATGGAAGGATTTGTATATTGTTATATGCTGAGAAGAGCGTGAAGAAGAAAGTGAAAATAAAGTCTTCTGTTACTGCATAAATTAACCTCCTGCTGTTAACATTATAAATTTACATTTAAAAACTTTCATTTTGAACGTAAATATTTTTCTTTGCCAAGGTTGACTCAATTGTCTGACCTAGGATCACAGGGAATTCTGGTTTTCTTTTATGAGGTAGGAAGCTATTTTTTTCTCATCTTCATACCCATCCCAAGTTAAAGTAATCTACTAAAGCAGTCGCAATTTCTTATCATAAAGAATGTATGCAGTGATAAATACTGAAGTCATCTTTCTTTCTATTCACGGTAATCCTGGGCCCCTGGTATATTAAATGTAGATTCTTTACAGTGGACTAGTTTCTGTTTCAGTTGGGGCTAACCTGATTTAGATAAGAAAAAGGCTATTCTTCTTCTACTCTTAGTGATTCATGAGCATGGATCGTATGATCCAGTCCTGAATATGGTTTTTTTCATGTCTTTATATGGCATCGTAGTTTTCTTTGTAATTCACTTGAATCTCTGGATATTTCTAATAATATTGCTAAATCTTATGGTTTTCAGGGGGACGTGATTGTGAGTTTTGATGGTGTTCATATAGGGTCTGAAGGAACTGTTCCATTCCGGTCCACAGAGCGTATAGCCTTCCGCTACCTTATCAGTCAAAAGTAAAGTTCAAACCACCATATTGATTATGCTTATGAAGTGTGTTGTTTTGAAGACATGTCCAGAGAAAGTCACTGCTTGAAATTGCAAAAACCTAGTTTAGCATCTTATCATATCTTTAAGTCCATTTAATTGCAAGAACTCATTATTGTTGGTATAATATTATAATGCTACATACACACATTCATATTTGGAGCAGAGATATGGATGTTATTTTATCCTTGATTAATTGCTTTTCATTATTTCTCATCTTGAAGTTATTGGCTTAATGATAGGGTAAAACAATTCTCTTTATATTAGTTGCCAATGTTTAAATTATCTGAAGAACATTTTATCCCCAGATTTCCCACAACCCAACGTAGAGGAGATTTTTCATGCTTCAACTGGTGCTTTTTCCAACATCAATGTTAGTTTGTTTTGTTCTCAGATTTTCTGGTGACATAGTTGAGCTTGGCATCATCCGAGACGGAGTTCACATGAATATTCAGGCTGTCCTAAACCAGCGTTTGCACCTGGTATGGCACTTCAATTTATGTATGAATATAATTTCAATCTAACTGAATAATTGGGCATTTCAATCTCTGCTTTTTCATTTATTGACTAGGCACTCTTTGCTTTACAGGTCCCATATCACATCGAAGGGGGGCAACCTTCATACCTGATTGTTGCCGGTCTTGTATTTACTCCACTCTCAGAGCCATTAATTGAGTAAGTTTGAAAATGTGGTTTCGTTTTGTTAGAGTCAATTAACATTATATCATTATTTCTTGTTAGGTTATGTTTATTTATTATGGCTTTATTGGATATCCATTTATCCTAGCCCTATATATATTGTATTCTTCGTTAGCGATAATCATTCATTCATTTTTCATGATCACATGTTCTTTTATTGTCATTTGCAATTTTGCATGCTGGGATCTTAATCTGAGCATCAATCATCACAAAGATTTTCAAAATTGTATCCAATATATTGTTTTTTAGCTAAATTGTTTTCTTCTTTTTGCAGTGAAGAGTGTGAAGATACAATAGGGGTAGGTTTCAATTGAAATGCTTGTTTTGCAAAATATATTCAAATATTTTTTTTCAGACATGAGTTTACTGTTGTCTATGTCTGGCTGAATATTTATCAGTTGAAGCTACTAGCAAAGGCTCGATATTCTCTTTCAAAGTTCAAAGGAGAACAAATAGTGATTTTATCACAGGTTTGTATGTTCAATAAATTACTGCTTTTATTAATCTTGCAAAAGAAACCCTTCTTATGATATAATCCAGGAAGATGCTGAATGATAAGAGTGTTCAAATCTTTTTATTAACAATGGAAGCCTTTATGATGGCATGCGAGCAATTGACTAGGGTCTTTCAAGTTAATGTCTTATTGGTTTTAGTTTTTCTTTTCTTTTTTTGAATTGTTTGGGCCGCCTTTAGAATTTGGCTCCACTGTTTGGTACCAGTGAAAGTATAAAATTTTCTCAGCAGGTTTTGCATGCACCATGCCTGTCATCTGATACTGTCTTTATATCTGCTACTAACCTTCTTTAGTGCCCTCATTTTCAAGTCTATTGAGAAGATGCAGTGATTGATTTTTAGTTTTAGGTTTCATTGTCAATAGAATTGATTACTATGTCACACTGAAATTCTTCAACACTACTCTGTTGGGGTTATCCCCTAGAAGTATTCAAATTGGGTAGTAATTGATTCCTAGTTTTAGGTTTCCTCGTTGTTCTGATTGTTTGACTCACACTGAATTATAATTTGAAAATCCAATTTGACTTTTACATGAGACAGAAATAAGGATATCCAGTTGAAATCCAATAACTGTCTTCTATTATAACCATGGAAGATACTAACAAGAGCATGGTGACAAGAATTGATCAAACAAATAATCACAGTTGTCAGCTAATCTCCTTTACAAAAATACATTGACTTTGATCTTTCATTGAGAAAATAAAACAAAATGCCATTTTTCTGTATTTATAAAATATTTTTAATTGAAGGCCCTTCTCAAAAAGTTGAACGTCTATTATTTGGTTTCATTTCTTTCGTCCTCTCTATCAAACAAATCAGTCGTCGAAAGCAGTAGGTGGCTGGCATAGCATGCAGGATATGGAAGTTAGGTCACTGGTGTGGTGTGCGGAATATGGACCATTTTTTGCCTAGTCTAACATGATTACAAGGAGTTAATTCTTCATGTAAATCTTAATACAGGGGATAGTTTTTGTTAAAATATCCTGACGCATACAGGGATTGCTTTATTCTTGTTAATTTACTAGCTTAGGAGGTAGGACTACCAAATTATATACACAACAATGTGCAAAAGAAAAGTTGGTTCCTAGTTAAGTTCTAATATCTGATCCTCTGCTGGGAAAAAGGATTATTTCATTTTCATTCATTCTTAATTTGAATTAGGTATATTGTGTTATAACTTGATTTTAGGATTGTTCTATTCTTCATTCTTCTTACGTACATCGTACATAAATCAGATATGCCTGACTTCATTCTCCTCTATCTAGGTCTTAGCAAATGAAGTAAACATTGGATACGAGGACATGGGCAATCAGCAGGTAATTTTTAATATTTGGAACACGTTTGGGACGTGGCCCTGTTCTTGAAGGCCTTTTGGTATATATACACTTGATTGATATCATATTCAACAGGTTTTGAAGTTTAATAGTATTCCCATCCGAAACATTCATCATCTAGCTCACTTGGTTGATTGTAAGTAGACCGTATCATAACCACAAAATTAGCTCTGATTTTGGAAACTCTAGTTCTAATCTTCCATGGACGTTGTTCTGTAGCTTGCAAAAACAAGTATTTAATTTTTGAATTTGAAGACAACTTCCTTGTGGTTCTGGAGAGAGAAGCAGCCTCTACTGCTTCATCCTGCATTCTCAAAGATTATGGAATTCCATCTGAACGGTCTTCAGATCTGCTGGAAGCATATATTGATTCATCAGATGAAACCTACACGGTGGATGCCACAGATATTGGGGACAGCCCCAATTCAAATCTCGAAATGGGCTTCGATGGTCTACTCTGGGCATGATACTCATTTATATAAAAGATGTGAACAGAAGTGAACGCACTGTGGTGGCCATTTTCCCCGTCTGGCATTAAATCGCACCATTGAGTTCAACTGAAACCAGTCAGCCTTCTGTCTTGCTCCAGATCCACATCATCTCCCTCGTTCACCTAGTCAGGTACTCTGGCACTAACAGATTTAATCCCAGATGTATTGTATGGGGGTTAGTTCATAGGTTCATTCGCCCAAGTTGGCATTTTTTATGTAATTTTTACATTGTTATTTAAAATAAACTATTTTTATTGATATTTCAATGGTTGAGATGTTCCCAAACCCATACAAAAAAAGAAGAAGACGATTAAGAACTTTAGTCAAGGGGACCCTTCTTGCCCCCCTTATTTTAAAAAAATCACACCAAAATTATTATTCATCAGGTCGCTTATAAACCTAAGATTGGGTACATGATGAGGGGGGTTAGGCTGAAATCCCGAGAAAAGACAAGAAAAATAAAAGGCCTAAAGGCCCAACAGCAAAGGTTCCAAAACAGTGAAGATAAAAACAGGAAAAGAGAGTGGATCACCAGGCCTGTCAGGTCCAGTGCAAAAAACCTGCAGCCCAAACCAGCTAAAACAGTGACTTCTTGCCTCTTTTGTAGGGTAAGGTTCACGTTTTTAAAGAAATGATACGATTTAAGATATACGTATTTTTATATAATTTTTAATATAAAATGTTAAAATTGTTTGATAAATGTTACTGTAGATTGTTGTGATGTATAGTAAAAAATTAAGGTGTATAGTGAAAGATTCTTCACCAAACAAGGCCTTAGTTATGGAAATAACATTGCATCTTTTTTAAAATTGCTTTGGTGTGGTGACCTTTTGGGATCTACTAACGATTACTTGTGCTCACATTAACTTTGGTAACTAGAGATGTTCGGTATTATTTGTATCATGTCATCTCAAAGAATCTACAACATGGGCATGATCTATAAGCTTGACCCATTTGGGTCATGTAGTGCCATGACAGCCATTGCCCTCTGGCTGGTCGGCCACTTTTGTCCACTGCCCCATTGTAGTGTGTCCCTTGTCGCTTTTGCTAGTCATCACCCTCGTTAGCTTGCTGCTTGACACTCGCTTAGCCAACTTAGGAAGATCTAGTTGTCATTGTGGTCTTACCAGTGTGCTGTGTTCAGAGTTAACCTCGTCAGGCCATCACCCATGTCCAAAATTAGGAATCTAACTTATTCATCTTGTTATCACCCCAGTCCTTGCTCCTTATCGTGTTGATTGTGTCGTGCTAGTATGTGTATCAGAATTAGCTCATGTGGCATAACATGAAATCAAAAAAATTACAAAAAATGGCCCAAGAATAACTCACCAAATTGTGTTGTGTTGATTACTAAGATGATTTGATTGTGTCAAACTATGCCAACACAACCGGACACAACTCAATTGATATTTTTATTTATAACATTAATACCTTTCTTGATTTTGTTTTTCACAATTGTAAAATTAACGTTAAACTTGTGCCTGGAGAATTAATATTATAGCTTTTTATTATAATTTTTGGTTTTGTAGAAATAATTTAATCTTCAAACATTCATCGTCGATTGTAGCCTCTTTATTCTCTAACATTTTTAACATGACTTACTTTTGGTTCGATCATTTCTCTTCTTACGTTGGCTTGACCTTTGAAGGTGTGGTTCGATCATAACCGTGGAAGATATTGAATGAAGTCAGATCTCCTTTTCTTTACTTATGTTTTAATTTTGTTATTTCTATTTAATTGGACTCTTCTATTATTAGGATCTTGCTTTTATTCACTTCGATTATATTAGATGTTTGTTGTACACTCTTAATTACTGTTTATTTTAACTTCAAAAATTTTAATTTTAGTTCTATAAAAATTTAAATATGTTATCATTATTATTATACAAACTCTTATATATAAATTTTTATCACAAAATTTATTATACAATTTTAATATAATTTATTTTACTATTCTCAATTTTAACTTTTTATCATTATTAAAATTAATTTTATAGTACGTAAAATCGAAAAAAACTCATCCGTATTGAACGGTAGGTTTCTGAGCGTTGGATCCCGCTCTGACACCATGGTAAATGATCCGTATTTTTAGGTGGGTCCCATGCTGTTTCATTTTCAAAATTCTATTTATTTATGCTACGCGAAACGCGATTGGTCCGTGTTTATAATCACATTTATTATTATTATATATTATAATATTTTACAATATCATTTATTAAATAATTTTTATATTTTTTATTATTTATTAAATGTGATAAATTTTTGTAAAATATTATTATCACAATTCTAAAAAATAATAATAATCATATTAATATAATAATTATTATTCATTATAATTTTCAAAAAAATACTATATATTATCTTTTACTTATTATTTATTATAATTTTTTAAAAATATTATCATTATTATTTTTATCATAAATAATATAATTTTTAAAAAACGTAAAATTCAATCCAATTTATCAACACGTCAAGACAAATAGTTACCATGCGTCTTTTTAGGTGAGTCCCGCTGCTTTATTTTCAAAATTCAATTTATTTATGCGTTACGTAATTTAATATTTTATAAAAAATTATATTAAAATACTTATACCACTTAAACAAATACATAATACATTAATACTCTGCAGATTTTAATTTCCTCGCCTCCTTTCCCGCCTCTCCCACAAAAATCCAAATCTCTGAAAACCAAAAAAAAATGCAAAAGAAAAGAAAGCCGAACTGCTGGAGTAGCAGACCCTCGTCTCCGTTCCGGTCTCCTCCTCGGCTCCTCCTCCTCCTCCCTTCCACACTAGAAAACCCTAGAAAATGGACAACTTCCACGTCTACGAAGCCCTCGGCCGTGGAAAGCACTCGGTGAGTTCCTCCTCAGAAATCGCACTTACTTTTGTCGCTAGGGAATGGTCGCTCATTGTTCTCACCGAGTTTGCTGCTCGTTTTTGGCATTGCTGTGGTCCAGATGGTCTACAAGGGGAGAAAGAAGAAAACGCTCGAGTATTATGCCATCAAGAGCGTCGACAAATCCCAGAGGAGCAAGGTCCTTCAGGAGGCGAGTTTTCTTTTTTGTTTTTACTTTCAATCATCATTCGATTTCGGTAAGAATTCGCATGGGGATGATGATGAGTTGTTCCTTACTAAGCTGCTTAATCGGTATTTTTACTTCATCCGTTGGACAGCGTGTTTGTCGCGTGGATTTCAATTTAAGGTGAATTATTTTGTATACTTTTTGTTTTTCGTTCCCTAAAGTAAGTGAGAAGCGCATTTTTAAGTTTCCGTTGGAATGCTTGGAAAATATCAAAACATAGTAATCACCACAATATTAAAAGGAAGTTCACATTTTTAAGTAAAAGGAATGTGAAAATGTTCCTCCTTTATATTACAAAGCTATTGTACCTAAGAAAGACTCAAATAACATAAAGAAAGAAAATTTCACAAATTCTTAATGTACTTCTCACATTCAGTTTCAAACTACTACAAATATCAAACAAGAATTACCATCATAATATCCACAAATTTGATTTCAAACACAGCAAGGGCTAACACAATGACATCATAAATTTAATCTTAACAATGATCTCCTTTGTTCTTACAAAATAAAATAACTACAATATATAAAATTCCTTTTGCTCAACCTTCAACATAAAAAAAACCACAAATTAAGTACTTTGTTGCTCTTGCCTAACCCAAGAATCACTGATCAAAACCTAAAAAAATTATCATCACAAAGAATGAGCTAGATTCCAATAAGTAATATGCTACTTTTCTAAATAACACATGTAATAAAAGAAAAAAAAAACAAAGAAACACTAACTAATATCTAAATGCATAAATGAAAATAACAATTCATATGCTAGCTAAGTGTTAACTTATATGCTACATGCCAAGTGGACAAATATTCGAAATGTTCAAAAATTCCAAGATTCTATTTTTTTCATTAATTATAGAGTTTGACTAGGATTGCATACAATTATTGTGATAGGGCCCAAACATTCATATAATTTGACTAGTCATTTAATTATGTTCATAATTCCGTGATTTAAACTCTTATAGTCAGATCCATATCATAGTCATTCTATAATTATGATGTGACATTTAAAATTTTGTATCTTACTATTTTTAAGCGTAAAAGAAATAAAAATAAAACATAAATCAAATAAGTTAAAATGTGCATCACGTACCCAATAATCAACCAATAACTTTATCTTGATATATTCTGCTATGCATAATGTATAATTATTTCTATGAAGATTTATGTTATGTGCAAGGATAAAATCATGGACTGTTTATCATACAAATGCCTTTCCTCTTTAGTTATAATGCATTTCACATAGTTTATTATGAAGCCTTGTTAATATTAATTTTTGCACTAACTTGCAATAATCAACGTGGGAATAACTATAACAAGCATCAATTGAGAAAAATCAACACTAATATATCCTGTACTACCTTAATCTATATCAACTTGCCCTATTCTATATGGGACAGAAGTACAAAAATATGTTCTGCCAAGTGTTATTTATAGAAAAATGGAAAATCACTTATAGTTAGTCTAAAAATTGGGTTAAAAATCTCTTATTTGGTAGAAGAGCTATCTTGACATTCACCTCCATGGTAACTGAACGAAGCAGCATTGAATGCTTGCTTGAGCATCTTGTTCCCAAGCTCATCTACCTCTTGTACTGGTGGTGACAAAGCACCGGAGATTGCCTTGAAGGAGCATCATGGAACAGCACCCCTTGTCTTTTTCTCTCTCTGCAAGTTTGGTGTCTTCATTGGTCCAAATGGGGGTGTTGGTGGCCCTAATTCCCCTTCTCTTTTGCTAGTGTATGGAAGAAAAAGGAGGGTTAATTGGGGGTTATAATGGGCTGGGAAGGGTGTTACGAGAGGGGTTTCTCTCTCTCTTGGTTTTTTTAAAATAATGAGTGGCTATAAGGGGTAATTAATGAAAGTTATAGAATCTTTCTCCAGAAATGAAAAAAACCCATTTATTACTATTTATTATTGTCATAAATATTATTACGATCTTCAGCATCTTAAACTTCTGTAAACTCCTCCAATTCAACCAATTTGTTTGTCATGTGTCCATTAATATCTTGGGTGTTGAAATACATGAAGTTGTGATTCTGTGTAGTTATTTGGTATATTCAATAGAAATTTTCAATGAAAAGATATGCACTGGAATTTAATTTAGGCTATTCATTATGTTTTGTATGAACCTGTAGTCTCCTATTGTCTCACCTACTAGTTTCAATTGATGCTTTCATTTTTACTTTTGTACAGGTTCGAGCACTTAACTCATTAGACCACTTGAACATACTCAAGTTCTTCTTCTGGTATTGCAATTTGGAAGCTGTTTCCTGATTAAAAGTACATGTTTTTTATTCATCCTAATGTCATAGAAGAATCTCTCACATGTATTCAAATTTCACTAGCATGAAAGAAGAAAATACCTAACAGAGGGTGTGCCGTGAGGCATAAGCCTTGACAAAATTTTAGGAAGAAAATTTTAACTTACGGTCACTCCAATTAAGAAATTCACATGCTTAATTGAAAGGTTATGTAAAGCATGATATATATACAAAAAATAACTTAAAAAACATGAATACAGAAGATGAAGATATCGGCATGCATGTATGAGTCTAGGGATGAACTCTATAGGGATGACAGATTGCTTGTGTCAGGTGACACATTCATGAATCACACATCTGTATTATTTTCTTCAGTATTTATGGAAATTAAAGGCCTAACACTTTAATTTTTGTTTAATAAAAGATGTCTATTTGAGCATTCTATATTTTATGACGGTTTTCTGATGATTTGACTAGCTTCCAAATACTAATGATATTTTATGTTATCAAAATATTTGGCATATTTTAGATGATGTTTCATATGTAAATTAGTTAGGGTTTAGCCTAGAAAGGCAGACATACGTTGTAAGCGCCTCATGCACTCTTAGATATAAAATATTGAACATCAAGATTGTTTATGGATATTGAATGTTATCCTACATTAATGTGTCAAGGTGCCTAGGTAACGACAGCACCTGGTCAGGCTGTTTTTTCTATTTTTTATGTAGTTTATTTTAACTTTTTCGTACATCTACAGATTTATACTTATGTGCACTCTAGTAACTGCAGTTATGAAAAACACTGTTATATACAATATTTTTAGCTTCACGTTTAATTTTTTTTGATATATTTGCATTTTTTTAATAAAAATTTAACTAGAACACAAATAAAAAAAGCAATCTGCAGGAAAATAAATGCTAAATAGAACCAAAAATAACTAAAGTGTTCATTTCAAAGTGCAAACATTTAGTAAGAAGTGAACCATGTAGCAAAGTGGCAAATAATAATAACAATGAACACTAAATTACCAAATCACACAACAAACCAAATATCTAAGAAGTGTAGATGCCTCTGTTTGATTAACATAAAAATAAACATATGAAATCTGAATTTTAAACAGGTGTTTTTAAAAAAGGATAAATGTCTGGATTTTAAGCATCTGATTTTTAAACATCTAAATTTTTTAAAGAAAAAACTGCATTTAAAAATATTCAGTTTTAAAACAAGATCCATCTACCCATTTAATGGCTGCTTGGAGGTGCTTCATTGACACATGGGAACATGCCTTGTGGTGCCCAGTGCCAGCCTGCCAGGAAAGGTTTTGGGTGCAGACAGTGGATCGCCTGGATCCCATTTTCTAGGCACTACCTAGTCTCCTGGCTCAATAACATTCTCTAAGAAGCAACATTCTTTATGTTCTTCAGATTGTCATTTTGTGTTAGATGCTACACTTTAGTGCCCTTAACTTTTAACCATTAATGTGTATGCCTCAGCCTTTTGCTATTGATCAAAGCCTTTGATACTTAAAATATAAATAATATAGTGCACTTTGTAATTGAAAAATAAACGTAATATTTTTGGATTTTTGTCTAATGTTGAACACTAAACATTACTCATCCTAGAATTTTTGGATTAATGCCTAGTATTTGTTGACATCACCGTAACATCCTTGTTTGATGTTTTGCATGCCAACCACTGAAATGTCAACTTCAAGTGTTCGTACATAAGAAAGAATTTTACTTAAACCTCAACCTAGAAGGTAGACACCTGAGAAATCAAATTATTTGGAAGCAAATTTATATATTGCTATTTTTGGTTATCAAATTATTTATTATTGCTAATTACATGACATGTTTCTGCAAGCTAATTTTCTTTTTCTTTTATTCTTTGAAAAGTACTGACCTATAGTTTCCTATGTTCTAGCTATGAAACATCTGCTCATCTATGGCTGGTCTTGGAGTATTGTGTTGGTGGGGACCTCATGACTTTATTACGTCAGGTACCTAAAAATTATCCTAGATTGTGTTCTCATAGATATGTAGCATAAAAAAATTCTACAATATCTGCATGATTTTGTATGCTAACAGTGGCATTTTAGAAGTCACTAAAAGTCAAAACAAAAATTCATTTATTTGCTACAAATTGAATTTATTATTTACAAAAATGTTTAATCATCTATACAAAACTTTGATTTTTAAATTGTTTTTCATTTAAAAATTATAATTTGATTTGAATTGGTTTCTATTACTCAAATTTGTGCTTTTTGTTTGTATTAATTAGCTACAAGAAGAATTAGTTGAGGCAATGACGTGTCTTTCTCCTAAATTGTCTCATAAGGGTAAATTGAATGTATAAATTGTTTTGCAATGCTCTCTAGAGAATTGTTCATTTAAACAGAACCTTGCCTCAATAGGGGGAAAGGTTGTTTCTAGGATTGAAACCTATGATCTTTAGATCATAATGGAGCAACCTACTTCTGCACCATGACTTAACTTTTAAAATTGTCACTTTGTAGTAAAATGTCACAGCTTCGAAATGGTTGAAAACATATTATTTGTAGGGTTTCAAGCTCTTTAAATGCTCGTCAAAATTCTTAATAAGTAATAGCCATCATGCTTTTCTTGCCAGTTCATGATTGTTTAGTCAGCTTAAAATTAATTTGGTAAAGATTCCAAGTAGCCTTTAGTCTTCAAAAGGCTCACTTTTTTGCAAAATCTTGGACAAACTAAAATTAGAGTTTTTTTGTTAAAAGCTCATTTAGATACTCAAATAAAAAAAAAGCCTTAAAGCTCTTATTTTTGGAAGCTCAAAAACTTAGCTTTTGAGCCTTTAAAAATGTTCTTTCAAGCTAAATCTTGAATATCTTGATTCTTGGGATGCTCGAGTTAATTGGAATCCTTACTAGTGATTCCCACATTGATTTGTATCATCAAAACTTTGGTGATATGGATCAATTTTTCAGGGAATCCACCTGATATCAAGGGTGATATTGGAATCAAACCTGAATTGGTCAAGATATTGACCAAGATTGATATTATCAGTTCAATACCTCCATTCTTAAGTGTCAATGAATGGGGTTCATCCAACATAAATGAAATTTCAGTGATCCACTAAAATGTCACTGAAATGCCTTTGAAGAGCAGATTTGCAGTTCAATCTTGGCTTGTTCCTGTGATTCAAAGCTCCCAACAAAGGATTTTTTGCTTCAGGATTTTCTTTAAGGTTACCAGAAACCCTAATCTATTGAATTATAACTTGGATTATATTCAATTGTAACTTAGATTTTATTGAAATGTATTTTGGATTTTATTAAAATGTAATTTGAATTTTAAATCATTTGTAATGAGTTTTTTCAATCATTTATATGTGATTTAAAGTTTTTCTTGTACATGTAACTACTATTCTTATCTAATTGATATTTTATCGATTTGTCTAGGTATTTTTATATGCTTATTATATCTTATTTTATCTTATCCTTGAGTTTTAAGTTGAAATTTAAAATTTTTAGGTTATTTTCATGTGTTTCCACTGATACGATCCAGAGAATTGATCTTTGATACAATACCAAGACTTGAAACCGTGCTTGTATATATAGAAGAAATGTAGTATATTTGCCTTATATTGTGTTAGATCTAAGGTTTCCTTTACGAAATGCATATTTTTGTAAATTTCAAATAGATTTTCTTTGAATTTCAAGTTTTTAATGAAATACATGATATTAACTAATTATCTAATGATGTAAATGCTTTCTGATTTCAAGTTAAATACATCATACTCTTCTTCATTTCACACTGAGAATATTGGGGTTGACGGTTACTAGCAAGTTGGTGGGAGCTTAGTTCATTTAGATAGTTGCATGAATTTTCCTTTGGTGATGTTAAAAGGAAAACACAGTGCAAGTACAGTAGTAAAAAGAGGGGTGGTGGTGATGGTGTGAACTTGATGTTGCAGTTTAGGTGGATGCTTGGAACGAAATCAGATGATTTTGGGATATGTTGGGAGGTTTTGTGACTTCTACTGCAAGGGGATATTGGTGTCGCTTCCAAGATTAGATTAATAGATTCTAAACATAAAATTATATTTATAAAGTTTCATTTATAAAAAGTACGGAATATGGATTTACTTGTAGTTGAATGATGGCATATTTATGAAATGAATGCTCCGTTGTTGAGCAGGATTGCAATGAAAGTATTGTCTTAGATTGTCTTAGCAACATGGTGTAAGAGGAATTGGAGTACATTCAAATCTCATTCATTTTAAGAGGGGGAATAGAAAGTGCTTTGAGATTGAATAACTTGATATTTGTATACTACAATATGAGTCTTAAAAAGTGCTTAGAGGGTATTTTTTGTCCAGGGATTTTTGGATCAACCATCCAAACTAACGGATAAACGATTTTGGATAATTAAGGCACAGAACTTAAGTCAGGGAAAAATAGACCAACGGTCTAAAGTACCGGACCAATGTTCCTACATTGTTCACAATGCATACGGTTAGAGCAGCATGACTTAACAGTCAGACTGTCCCATGTTTCAGTTAAACCATCATTTTAATATCTCTAAGTTCTGAAAAATGGACCAATGTTCTGATGAACGTTAGTCCAATTTTGACCCTCATTTAGACAGGGCATTTATATATAACAGTTTAAATGATTAAGGATCTAATTACAAAATGAATTCAAGAGAATGATGAGCTAGTTTTAGATGAAGCAAGTACTAGTTGCTTAAGTGAAAGAATTATTAAAGCAATAGCTGTAAATGTAGAGTATCACATGTGCTCATCGAAACATTCTTGTGGGAGAACACTAGGATTTGGTGGCAGCAATGATGGTCATGCTACCATGTTACCACAGAATGATAATGATGATAGTGATTGATAACAGTTTGGAGGACAAAATAATAAAGAAGAACAAAGGTTGTTTAGTCCCTTCACCAAAGAGCAATTTTTCACGCATGCCATATAAGACAATGATTGTGATGCAAAAGCACAACCTAGACATCAACCATTCTATTATCATTACGGAAGAAAAAGAAAAGAACCACAAGTGGATGTGAAAGACAACCTTAGTACAATCAATGGGGGAAATGAGCATCTATGATCTATACAGTTTTACATCATTTGAGTGTGGCCTTAATTAGTGTGAGTATATGGAGCAATGCTAGATTTACTTGTGTTCTAAGTCATTAAAGTGGTCAAAGCCACTATAGTTATAATATTCATGAAAGTCACAGAGATCAGCACAGTCATCAATGACAAAGGATTGAGATGTGCAAAGAAATGGTGAAAAGGCTTTTAGAGTATAAACAGTATTAACCATGTGTGAGTTATCTCTAGAATGCACTTGATACTAAATATTATCTCTAGAAATGCTATGTCACTACGATTTTGTAGAATGGTAGGAAAGTATGAGACAGTCAAATGGAGTATGCTCAACTTTTGTATTTACAACATCTAAAAGGCAACGACAATGACTATGATCGGATGATCCTCCAAACATTCCACTCCATATGGTATTGAATTATATATTTTCAAGATTAGTAAGTCATCTAATTTTTTTACATTTTTTGTTTAGTTTTGTGGTTATCTACAAGCATATGAACAATATAATTCATTGTGTGTACGTTTTTTTTTGATATAATTGTCTAAAATTAAATCTAATTGATTTTAAATATCTATTATAATTTATAAGTTTCAAGATTTGAAATTCAAGTTTTTTCCTTTGAAATTCAATGCTTCCACGACTTTGTCCCTTTTCCATCAAAATTTTCACTGACATTCAATACATTTCTTTTTTCCAATACACTGATACTTGAAACAATTTTGATACTACATAGCTTGATCCTTACAAAGTAGCCCTTAGTCTCCAGCATTTTCTACCTGAGGATATGAATATATTTGCATTGATATTTGGGCCATTTTTAAGATTCCTCCTTCCATTGGAGCATTTAAGATTTGCTTTCCTTCTTGTAAATCATTCTTTTTATACACTGGATTTACAGGACAAACGACTTCCAGAGGATTCTATACATAATCTTGCCCGAGATCTTGTCAAGGCATTGCAGTAAGAACCAATCTTTTTTTTTTTTTTCTGTTTGTTGCATCTGACGCTAATTACAACATATTTCTTTAGGTTCCTGCATTCGAAGGGAATTATTTACAGCAATCTTAAGCCATCGAACATCTTATTAGATGAAAATGGCAGAATTAAGGTATGAATAGTGATAAGATTTTGTAATTCATTGTGCTGCTTTTACATGTGCTATCATTGATGTAGGCTTCAGTGTTCAGACTTTATTGTTGTTTCTTGCGTATCTAATTTGTTAATTTAATATCTCAGCTTTGTGACTTTGGATTGGCATTGCATATAAGTGATATATCCAAAAGTACTTTTTCTTCTGTAAGTTCCCATCAAATAGTTATCTTACCCGTGTTCAATTTTGTGGACCTATTTTAATGGTTTTTAGTGATATCCTTCTACTTTCTTTCCCCTTTTACTCTTTGCAGGTGCCACAGGGAAAGAGGGGAACCCCATGCTATATGGCACCTGAATTATTTCGGGATGTAGGGGTGCATTCTTTTGCATCTGATTTCTGGGCACTTGGATGCATATTATATGAATGCTATGTGGGTAGGCCACCTTTCATCGGGAATGAGTTCACTCAGCTAGTAAATTCTGTTCTTTCTGATGCAGTGCCACCTCTCCCAAACAATCCAAGCAGCTCTTTCTTAGACTTGATCAAACGTTTGTTGGTAAAAGACCCCAGTGATCGAATACAATGGCCTGAACTTTGTCAACATAGTTTCTGGAGGAAAAAAATTGCACCAGTGGCTCTACCAACCCAGCCTGCTTTCAACCATATGCTTCATCTTTACAGCAAACCTTGTCTTTCAGAGTGCAATGATCTGAGCTCTACCCAACAGAGAACACCATCAAAGTACAGTGAAAGAGAACCTAGGGTCCAGAAGCAGGATGAAAATTTTACTTTGATAAATTATAAAACACCAGATAAAAATGTCCACATTGGTGGAAAAACTAATAATAGGACTACTACCAAGGTTGAGGATAAGAAAAAAGAGAAACCTAATGCTGCTAAGGATGTAAATATTCTTAGGCTATCTAGGATTGCAAAGCACAATCTTCAAAGGGAGAATGAGAAGGGAAACTATAGACGACCTTTTCCAAACACAGAGAATAATGCTGAGGTGAATATTGAAAACACTGATATGGAACTTGATTTCAGTGAGAATCCTGAGGATGACACACCTGATGAATCCGACAGTGCCTGTGCACTTGATGAAAATATTCCAACTCACAGTGAAAACTCAGAGAAAACTGAAGAGACTGAAGTTGATATGAATCTATGTGAAAAACTTGAGACTGATGTTCTTCCACCCAATGATGTAAAAGAATGTGAACAGGATAGACATCAACATAACAAGGAAGCTTCTGCAACACCACCTAGTGTCAGCCTCCCAAGGAAGGCTTTACATGTTAAAGCAGCTTCAGGCTGTAACCCTGATTCTGATACAGCCAAGTCTTCTAATAATCTTTTGGAGGTTCTTTGGCATCCATTTGATCTCTCCGTTAAACCAGTTATGCCCAATAGAAGGTCTGACAAAGCTTCAGAGACACATTCCATGCAAGCATATGATGTAACCTCTGCATCTGATTATGCTAAGTTACCTCCTGAGCAGTTGGAAGCAATGAATGCTCGTATTCTTCACAGTTTGGGTGGAACATCTCAGCTTTCAGAGAAGCATGGTTCACTTAGATATCTGGAAATGCTTAGCATGAATACTGATGCTGCTAATATATTGACAAATGGACCAATTATGCTTTTGCTTGTTAAAATGCTGCGACTTTCAAAGACTTCAAGCTTGCGTGTTCTAGTCGCTTCAGTGATAGGTCTAATGATTCGGCACTCCACTTTGATTAAACCTGAGTTGGCTGCTTGTGGGATACTGAATGCGTTAATGGATGGACTGAGGGATAAACAAGACAAAGTGAGAAGGTTTTGCATGGCTGCTTTAGGTGAACTGCTCTTCTACATCTCCACCCAAAGTGATCACACAAAGGATGCCAGTGCTGTTGAATCTCCACTGAAGGATATCCGTTCTGCACCACATTGGCAGGTTTGAGTTGTCACCTTGATTTTTCTTTAGTTGATGAAGAAAGGTATTCAAAGTTTGTTTCATATTTAGTTTGATATTCAAAATTCAAACGCATATACCTCTACCTGGAATTATTTGAAAATCTATCTGCAGTCATTTATAGATAAAATAAACCTTCAACCATCAATAGTTTTCCCTTCACTTGTTAAAATTTGTGACCTCTACTTTAGTGCTGAGGAAAGTAGAGATGAATTTGAATTTGTAATCCTGTACATCGAATGTTTTATTTTGGTAAAATTAAAAATGATTGGAAATATAACATATTAATGATTATGATATATTGAATTTTGATTTGCATGTAGCAAAGTGGTTGTGCCTTTTAGGTTATTCATATCCTTTGGTTCATATATGCTAATAGTTGTAGTTCATTTGGTAGATGTTTGATGTTACTTTCATTGTTCTTAGGTCCCTAACTCAGTAATTGCATTAGTTTCTTCTATATTGCGCAAGGGAGAGGATGATATTACACAACTCTATGCTTTAAGATCTATTGAGAATATTTGTAGTCAAGGAAGGCATTGGACTTCTCGTTTTGCAAACCAAAACATGATTGGCAATCTCTGCTACATATATAAAGCCATAGGGAAACAGGAAAGCACAAGACTTACGGCTGGCTCATGTTTGGTACGTTTAGCTCATTTCAGTCCGTCATGCATCACCTTCATAATTGAGAAGCTCTCTTTCAAGGAAATTGCTTCCACACTTGTAAAAGGCAATCCTCGTGAACAGCAGATAAGTTTAAATTTGTTAAACATGGCTATACTTGGGGGCCAAAGTATTTCCTATTTAAGTCGGCATTTGAGTTCACTAGCAGAGGAGAAGCAGCTTGTCCCTGCCCTTCTATCACTTATTGAGCAGGGAACTGAAGTGTTAAGGGGAAAAACTCTCATCTTTATGGCACTGCTTTGTAAAAATAGTCGCAGATGGCTGCCTCATTTTTTCTGCAATGCTAAATTACTGTCAGCAGTGGATAGATTGTTGAAAGTAAAAGACTCCTTTACGCAAAATTGCATGGAATCTTTTATTGAGTTGGTGGCTTCCACTGTACCAGGAATTCTTGAAACTGTACGACAAATTATATTTGGTAAACGACATGGACATATGAATGCTCTAAGTGGTCGAGGCAATTCAAAGAGCACCATTCACTTGTTTCCTGTAGTTCTCCATCTGCTTGGGAGTTCATCTTTCAGAAACAGGATGGTGACCAATCAGGTTTTGTCCCAGCTGGCAGATATTATCAAGCTCATGGAATCTCCATTTCAGGTAATACAGTAGAGATAATCCAACGGACTATTTTACATGCTATTTTCCAGTCTATTGCATTAAATTATATGATTATTTTAAGATTGAGTTTGTCTGACTATTTTTTTCATCATCTGTAGGGTCGGGATGATTTCCAAATAACTTTGCTTCAAGTTCTTGAATCTATTACGGAGGATCCTGTTTTATTTCTTGATGACCCTAGGATTTTCACTAATCAGCTTCTCCCAAGTCTGGTCGTCCTGTACAAAGGAAATAAAGATGGAGATGCAAGGTTTCTATGCTTGAAAATTTTATTTGATGTGTTGGTTTTTTTCTTGAATAGCATATCCAACAAATCATTAAAAGACGAAGAATCAGTAATGAAGGATTTGAAGTCAATATCAGAAGCCTACTTTCTCCCTCTTTATCCTGCTTTCATTGAGGATGAAGATCCTATTCCAATATATGCACAGAAACTACTTGTCTTGCTCATTGAATTTGGCCTTTTGAAGGTATCAGATATTCTTAATCTGCAAACAGTTTCCCAGTGCTTTGAATTTCTGCTTGGTGATCTTTCAACTGCAAATGTGAACAGTGTAATGCTTTGTTTAGCTCTAGCATCAGCTCCTGAAATGGAAACACAAATTTTGTCTCAGTTAAAAGTGGTTAGGAAGATTGCAAACTTTCTTGAGTTTGTAATGGCACAGGATATGGAGGATTTTGTGGAGCCCACCTTGTCTCTCTGCAAGGCATTCATGCTGCACAGTACTGGAATCAATACAGGGATCATGTATTCCAAAGAACCAGCTTTTTTACTAGATACCACATTGGACATGCATGTTGCCGTCGAGCAGCAACATTGTGTCAAAGACATATCAGATTTCTGTGGCAACATTGGTGTCTTTTTGGAGTTGATTGAAAAGAGTGAATTGCGTGCTGCCGACTTAGCTTCAGAATGTGTGGTGTTATTATTCAAGGCCTCACCAAGGGAATCATCAATGAGTTTCTTGACTAGCCTTCCAAAAATAAGCTGCATATTGCTGTCGATGCACGAGAATGCTTCTGGCTTGTTGTTGTTGCGCCTCATGTATTCTCTAGCTTTCTCTTGCAGACATTATCTGTCTCATCCAACGATCTTGTCAATTTCTGTATCTGATGTCCGGAGAATAGAAACTTTTGTTTCAAGTTTGAAGAGCTCAAGTTCAAAGAGTATTGCTAAAGCTGCTTCTATTTTGTGCTTGGAGTTGCAACGGCTACCACATTGCCACTAAGTCCAGCACATCCTCAGTTTATTTCATTTTGTGCTTTTTTCTGTATATCAAGGTTGAGGAATTGATTCATTATCAGCGTACAAGCCTATCTCATGTTGCTTCTTGGGTCCCGGCATCCTGCTTCCTTCTT
Organism: Amphibolis antarctica; assembly: GCA_024699675.1. Classification (NCBI taxonomy): domain Eukaryota; kingdom Viridiplantae; phylum Streptophyta; class Magnoliopsida; order Alismatales; family Cymodoceaceae; genus Amphibolis; species Amphibolis antarctica. The sequence goes on along the minus strand of JAMKPZ010000549.1, from coordinate 42,306 downwards.
GAACCCTTCAGGTGTATTTGCACTTGTTATAATAAGTGTGGCCCATTTTTTAAGCTCTATCAAACGTCAAATATTGGAATGTGCCATACATCTTCTATACATAGTAAACTGCAACAGGTAAGATAAATGCTATTTGCCGTATGTGTATTTAATACTACTGTTTTCTTTCTGGGGTTATCTATTTAACATTGTTTAGGAAAATTGTGCAACCATACTAACATAAGGTAACTCTGTATCAAGACAAGATATTGAGATTTTGTATATTAGCACAGTTGCAGGACTTGCGTAAACAGTGATGAAATCTGTGACAAAAAGATTCTTGTTATATTTTGCAAGACATTCAAGCAGACTTTTTTGATACTAAATGGTTGGCGTTTGCATATATTAGCAGTAGTTTCTTAGTTGCCTAACAGAATTGTTTCCCTTGTACGGGAAAGGCTTGAGAAATGAGAATGCCGTACACCTTTATTATACATATTAAGGAATCTTGTTCTTCCTAAGATTGGATTTCTAATAATTTATTATAAAATTTTCATTTTACACCTCTATACTTTTAATCACCGCATTCTCTCCAATAATAAATTTCTCCTACATAATTATTTATTTGTATGAATTTTTTTTGAATATATATACGTATATATACACCAAAACTTTTAAGCTTACCATGATAAGTAAGGAATTGAGATAAAAATGAAAGAGTATTTCTTTTGCCTCTTATAACTTTAAATATACTTTTGAAGTTTAAATATTTGATTGAATTTTTTATAGGGTACTCTTAGTAATAAAACTTTTATTGTTGTATTGTCTTCATTTCATACAAAAATAGCATGCATTTACGAATTTAAATTATTTTTTCAAATGGTTATAATGTTGTTGAAATTAATTTTTTTACTAAATTTTGATTATAATTAGTTCAACTAAAAATTTAAATGGATTTTTATTTATTATAATGGAAAAGGACTAGATTAATCTTTATATCTTTGAAGATTCTCATCTTATTTTTGCTTCTTACACGCATCATAAATAAATAGTTACAAATAAATATACATTGTAAGAGTATTGTTTAGGCTAATACTCCTAAATAAAGTGTTAGCAAAAGATTTCATATATTTTTATAATTTGTAATAGATATTTTATATTATTTTATGAAAATTAATTCATATAATGCATGGGACTGTTGCTAGTGTAATATATCGTAGAAGATTTCAGAGGATGAAGGTGGGTAGAAAGAAGTGGCCTTTGTTGCACATGAACCATTATCAAGATTACATTAGATTATATGTCCAAGTATCATCCTCTCTTCATCTGTCTTTGATTAAAATATGGTACTCTTTTCAAAGACCTGCATCTGAAGCTTTTATATATGTTCTGTAGGTTTACATTTAAGCTTTTTTAATGATTATCTTGATATTAATATTATTCTTTCATTGCATAAATAATCAAGGGGTGATGTGATTCATGCTGGTTTTCTTATTTATACCAAGCAAAAGCAAGCAGATGCAGCACATTTGGGATCCATTTATCTTAAATAACCGATTGATTTAAAAAACAGTACTCTGTTCCTTTTAGCTGGCAGAACTTCACTTTCTTATGAAAAATTCAGTACCTTGTTATGCGAGATTACATAAACCTGTCATTCATTAATTAGAAATTTTCACATGGTTTAGACTTAAAACTCATTTTATGATTTTCCTTCTCAGGTAAAACTATTTAATCATGGAAATTGGAGGAGCGTTGGTAACTAGTGTGAGTAGAAGTGTGGTGAGCTTGTTTAGTTTAGATGAAAATTTCAACTTCACGTGGAATTTGGTACATTGAAATGAGATTGAATGGAAACAAATTCATTCTATTCCTATGATAAAAAAAGCTGAGAATGAAATGCCCATAGATAAGAAATACGCTTTTAATGCAGGAATATGATTTTTTTCTGGACATGTCAATTGAATTAAGTCTAATTGTGTTGACCTAACTTGACATAGTTAAATTGTAGTGTCGATTGGCAAAACATGATTTTTCAAGTGATGTTGGATTATTGTTTGGTGAAATTGACTCATGTCAACATAGTATGGTATAAGCATATAGGCTAGCATGACATGTTGGATTTTTCTAAAATCAGTATACGAAACAATATGTTGAAAATCAGAGCTTTTGTGTATTGTCTATATTAATTTCGATATGCTGATTGGAAAGTCAATATACTGAATTTGAAAAAACTAATATTGTTTATAAATAGGTTAGTTTGGTCTAGTTTTTTAAGTTTGATGTATTGATTCTGTAATTTAGTATATCGAAAAATATAACTTGGAATGATATAATATGGTTAAACTGTACTATTAACCTGTATAACATGACCAGGATATAGGTTGGAATGTGGTTGAACCATTTCCTGTACCGTTTACTATAGGGTGACCAGATATGAATCTTGCCAGATACAATTCCAATCAAGTTGTGCAGAGACGACAAGGCATCATAGTTGACATTTCTATTTTTATCTCCAACTAAAATAGGAATGCACATGCTCAGCCCCGGGTACAGCTTAAACCCTAGGCTTGATCTCTCCAGCCCCATCTCAGCTCATCTGGGTCAAATAAAAGTTCAGGCCAGGTTAAATTGGTATTATTTTGAGTTGAAGATTCTCATTTTGGGCAAAGTTTCTCATTTTTGAGAGATATCATGTTGGGCACAGAGTTAAAGATGGAATTGATGAAGCAGCCCGTTTGTAGATGGCGCAAATTGACCTGCACTGATGAGATTTTGAAATCAAAATCTTGTGCCCCAGTTTGAATCTCGGTTTGGGATGGTACAGTTGATCATTGAGATTTTGAATTCAAACCAAGAGGAAAATATTACCTTATAAAAAGATAAATGAATATCACTTTTTTGTGCTCTTCTTGAAAATAGTATTCTGTGTTGGAGACAGAAAGGCAATAGGATTAACATCATACCTGTGCCAATTATTAACAAATCTGTGCATTACAGAACTCTGTGGCTCTAATTTCTCTGGTATGTCTCCAAACCAATTAGTAGAAATCTCTTGGCACATGTATAGGTTCCATTTGATCCATCATAATTTTAATGGAATGTAATTAAATTATATTACATAATCAAATTACAATATCTGGTAATAAAATATAAATTAATCGTAACTATTAAAGTGACATTTTAGTAGTTGAGAGAAAAATGCATTTTTAAGCACTAAAATGTATCTTAGGTATCGTTTGATGCCGTGTTGGGTGAACATAGTGATATTATGACATGAATTTTCAGGTATCATAATTTGCTATCCTCATCAGATGGTATTTGTATGTTTGTTTCACCCACTTTTTTTGTACACAACGTAAAAGAAGAATTTATTTTATTTTTTCTATTACAGTAAAGTAATAATGATTACAGTAAATGAAACATCAAAGAACTTACAAAAGATTGAAACAAACAATTCCTTAGTGATTAAAGGGCCTTTCCATTATAATTTATGACATCAAATTCAAAACTTCATTACATTAATTATCTTAAATTAATAATTGTCAAAAAAATATTCTTTTAAAAAAATTATTAAAGTGATATTCTAATAGTTGACTTTCACTGAACTTATGACATTGAGTTTGAAACTTCATGTAATAATTTTAAAAAAAACTTGTCTTAAGGTTTGTTTGTGGGCACAAAAATGAAAATTTAAGAATTAATAAAAAATGAAAATGTCGAGATATGATAGGAAATTCTAAAATAATAGATATATTTGTGTATATACAAGAAATGACAATAATTACAAAGAGTTTATACTTCTTCATCTATTTCTAGAATGAAAACTTAAATAACCTTGATTAGAAAATGATGAAAAATCCTTGTGCACAAATGATATAAGAAAATTGGTCAATAATCAAGTGAATTTTTATAAATTTCTTTCTAATCATTTATAAGTGCACAGACACCTACTTAGGTTTGAAATTTCATGTTTATCTTAAAGTAACAATTTTTTTAAGAAATAATAGATTACTCATAAAATCATATAAAAAATCAAATTCATATTTAATTAATAGAGTAATATGCCAAAGACCTTAATTAATCTCTTCGATCAAATTCCAAATATAATAATAATAATAATAATTCACATGTGATGATTTAATTGAGAAACATAATTCATTCAGAACCATAATAAAAGGTTTCTGAGGTTATCCAAAATCGTCCACATTAGATGCATCATTTATTTGTTCTACCTCACCACCGTCAAAGCTTCCAAGAACAGCAGCACTCCCAGGCCAGAAATTTACAGGGGGCTCGACGGTTGAATCAGCGAAACCACCATCTGCAGTTTCCGGCGAGTAAATGAATCCAGAGGAACGCCAGACCAAACATCACAGCCGTACCGGGCGAATCTCGACCGTCCGAAGCGTCGGCCGCCGAGGAATTCCGGGCAGCTGCGGCGGCGGCGGCGGCTGCCGAAGACCCGAGCGGAGGCAGCGAGGACGCGACATCGGGGACCATTTTGTCGGGGTTGGGAGGGCTCCGGCTGGCCGGGATGGTCGCCGGGGTGTTGCCACCCAGACGTGGCGACGGGAACACTGGCAACGCGTCCGGCGACAATGCCGCTGCTGGGGGTTGCACCGATGGCTCCGGGGCTCCCGGGAGGAACGACGGCGCTGCGGAGATCGACGAGATTGGCGGCCCCGCAGGAGGGTGGGAAGTCGAGAATTGGGCGTTGGCGGGTTCCAAGAAGCGGCAAAAGTATGAGAAGAGGGAGAAGAAGAAAAATCTCAAGGAAGTGGTCCGTGAGAGGGTGGTGATGAAGGTTGAGGCATCTGCCATTATTAACAGACGGTGACTGCGATTTGGAGGTGTGGTGTGGCGTCGTGAAAGAAGAAGAAGAAGAAGAAGAAGAAGAAGAAGAAGAAGAAGAGGCGCCGGAGATGCGGATGAGCACGGGACAGATGGTGGTGGTGTTTGGTAGTGGACTCCTGGATCCATTTCGTTTGTCCCGATGGAGTTGGCCGATTCCACACCAGCAGTACTGGACCAGTGGGATTTCACCTCCCACATGCCCAAAATTTACCAGTGCAAGAAAATTTTCTTCTACTGCTCTGTCAATTTACATTTATCAAGATTCAAATCTTACTTCCTGAAAGTTACCATATTCTTTTTTTAAAAAAAAAATTATTATTTTGAGATAATTCTACTAAAGTTTTTAACTTATAATAATCATAAGTTCTAGTGAGAGATTTTTTAACCACTTAGATATTATTTTAGACTGTTTGTTATTAAGGTAGGGTGATGTAAGGCAGAGTGTCATTTTTTTTCAATTATAATGTAATTCTTGAGGTAATACAATTATTACTGTTTTTTTTATATATTTATCTTATTCTACTATAATTACTATGTATAGTTAACAACGTACAGTAAAAATATTACCTTATTTTATTAACAAACATGGCTTTAGTGGTTAAAGTTACCATATTCTTACTTAGTTGTATTCCAAATACCATCAGTTTACAGTTAATTGAACTTTTGTGCTTTTCAGATAAAACTAATTGTTACTTAATGATTTTCACACAGGCTTGTTTGGAAAAATGCCCACTTACAATAGATTTTATTGAAAGCATCTATTCTGCAGCATAGGATACATGATTACACATAACATAATAGCATCAACCAAACTTTGAATGGAACTCTCTCATTCACTCAACTTTTTAAGTTGCAGTGGTTTCACATTATTAGATCAAATAATATGTTGCAGTCAGAGAAACGCCTGCACTCTAATTTTTACTCTTTTAGCATCTGATTTGTTGTTTTATGATGGATGTGCACATACAGGACAGTGGGGAATGATGAATGTGAGCAGTGGGGGGCAGTGATTAGGCTGGCGGTTGCTTGGAGCCGTGTGGGCAGAAATTATTATTCCCCGGTTGGTAAGAATACAAAGGCTATGGGTCAGTCAGAGTTTAGCACCTCTCAGTCCATCTCTTATCTCTTCTTCTGAGAGAGGTGAGTTGGGCAAAATTGTAAGATTCCCTTCTCTGTTTGATTTTTGTGCCTCCACTGCTCACGTGCAAACACACAAAATAAACAGTATTGTTTGATATCGATTTTCAGAGACTTGGATTTTGCAGAATTTGTGATTATTTAGTTGATTTCAGGGTAATGAAAATCATATAATTTTTGAGTATTCTGCAACGTTCATTTGTGACTTTTTATTTTTGTTTCTATTCTATCTCAATTTTAAAATTAGATTCTGGAATATCAAAGTTGGTGATGATAGGCAGCTATGGATTTATTGATGTGAAGAATGAAAGAGAGTGAGAGAGAGAAAATAAAGGAAAGAAAAAGTGGGGAAAAAAAAGGTTTGATTAAAAGGTAAAATAAAAAAGATGCAAAAAATACTGTGCCATTAAAAAAAATAAATGACTATTTCTTAACAATACCACTTTGTTCCCAATTCCTCTTATTTATTCTTGAACCAGCAGGTATTTTTCCTGTGCCATGTTGTATTCATCTGTTGCCACATCATCGGTGACATATCAGTTGCTACGTGTAATCCATATGTGATACATTTTAAATTACTGAAATTTGATTATTTTTTTGTTTATGTTATTGCAAGGTACATGCTCAATTGCTTATGCTACAAGAAGATTTGAACTCCAAGAACAACATTGTCCCATTTGAATGTGATTTAGTTTGAGCTTTTCTCACGTCTTAGAATTAATACATCATATTCACAATTTCACATGGTAAACTGCATAAAAAGATAATTAATCTATGGTTTAATATTTCATCCCTATACTAGCTGCTGGTAGAACCCATGTAAATATTTGAGCTTACAGGTTGGTTCCATTACAAGAAAAGAAGATTATTTGGGTTTAAACTCAACTGATAGAAGCATAATCATCCGGTTTACTGATGAAATAGAAACAAAATAGACCAATGCAGTCCTGCTGATGCACCATATGGACCAAATTGTTTTAGGGAAAAGTTTGAGTTTATTTTTCCCATCTATTGCTGTTGGCTTAATTTCAACTTTTTTTCTCTTTTCCTACAGTCCTGCTTAAATCTCACGCAGGCCTTAGTGTGGTGTCATAGACATCATTAATAAAAATGGACCCTTTACTTCATTAAATGAAAAATGTTTCTTCAGATGTACCAAAGGAGGAGAACAATTGGGCTGAGAAAATTGGAGGTTGGCAAGACTACTTACAATTAATGACAAAATTAACAACCTCCCTGACAACAATAATGCTCAACATCTTCCCTTAGAGTGAATCTGCATAAACTCATTTTGCTGTGTAAATCAAAAGAGTGATTATAAGAAAGTTTCTTAATAAAAATATCAACGTCCAACAATGCTATGACTTCTAATGATTCTTAACATCATTATTATTGTATAAATTTTTACTATTTTAATTATTATTTAAATTTAATTCTGTTTACAAAAATAATTTAATTTCATTTTTTTCGACTGCTGAAACTAATAAGAGTTGACCTCAAATGAAACGGGGCCAATATGTGTGAGATGCTCCTTTGGATTTGTGAGGAAACATCATTATGCAAATGATCATGTAATGAAAATGGTGAGAAAGAGTTTGGTGTTAAAATCTTAAATATTGTCCATCATTATTATGCAAATGAAATTATTTTATAATCCACCTGTCAGTAGTAGCAAGAGTGAGAATACACCTCCCACTTATTGTACAGTGATTTTATAATCCACCTGTCAGGCCTCCTTTTCAATTTTCAACGTCGCTTGTACTGTTGTACAGTGATTTTATTTATGGTTTTAGCAATCTTCTTCAGCTTGACCAACTCATCGATTTTTCTCTGAAAGTTTTTATTTCAGTTTTGAAACTTTAACTATACAATAGAATTATTTTAAAATTTTAAAAAAAATCTCAGGTAAAAAACCTTGATTTAGTTGTGTTTTGTATGATTTTTTTTAACTTCAAAAGTAAAAAAAAAAAAATCTTATTAATTTTTAAATTACTCTAATTAAACAACAAGCATTTGTATTTATCATTACGATTACAGAAGTAATTTGTACTAACCGAACGAAGCCGAAGCATCCCGTCACCCTCGTTCCACGTTTCGCAAGCAAAAACCCTTACGTCGCCGTTGCGGTGGCGCCGGTCTTCGACCGACCTGACCGTCCTCCTGCTCGGCCCGTTCTCCACTGTCGTCACGGCCAGAGCGCGCTCCCCGTGACGCTCGTCAACATCCGCGACTGCTACGTGAGGCGCGCCGATCAGGCCGTGCGGGTCATCGTCACGCTTCGACATCCGCAACTCCTATGCTGTGCCCTGCAACCAGTGCTCTGACCAGGTGGAGTTACCTGTCCATGCCCCTTGCTTTCCATCGTTTTTCTAGGCTTCGACGGACAGCGGGCTTCCCCTTCGCTGCACTGTCCGATCATTTTACACGGATCTCGGTCGATCCGGCCTTCCGCCATTCGAAAAATTCGCAGTATCGATCGATCCGGGTAGACGGATTGTTCGAAAATCCTGTTGCAAATCGAAAATCCAGTTGATTTTTGTATGGACCAGTTGCAAAACCGAGCCGGATCGATTTTTGACTGCGGATAGCTGCAGTTGAAGCTTAGTTTTCACTACTTTCAAGTATCAGATAACACTTTGAATCGATGATTCATCTATAGATGTTTCCTACCTTGCTTAAATCGTGACAGGTTTCTGATTTACATATTCGTCAATCTCCGATAGTTACTTCGTACATTGATTCATTTCTGTTGCTTCTGAGTTTGTGCGTTTTTGGTTGCTTTTTTTGGTATACCGATTTTGAGGTTGGCATTCAGATTCAGATAATAAAAAAGGTTGTTATAAAATTACTTACGTACTATTAGTGGTAAATGTTTGTTTTTGTTTTATAAAATTACTTGCCTGTATACCACAGAGAGTTACCCGTTACCTCATCTCTTGCGTCCAGTGGCTGACCATGGCGACGGCGTCCTCTATCTCCTCGTTTTCATTCACAACCCAATACCCGCCGCCACTGAAAACCCTAAGACCGATCTCCAATGTTTTGGGGTTTCTCTCCTCCTCGTCCAAATCCTTGACACCCCTCGTGTCCCGGATCAATGGACGGGGAGTTGGGGCAGGGGCGGTAAATGGCCGTGCCCTCGGAGCTCGAATGGTCTCTGCACCGTCGATAGGGAAAGTTTCAAAGTCGATTGATTTCGAGACTGGAGTCTTCAAGAAGGAGAAGATCACTCTCTCCGGAGAAGATGAGGTTTTTTTTCCTGCCCTCTGCTCTTTTTTAACCATTTGGTTTTTCTCATTTGGATTGTTATGTGTTTGCAGTATATTGTGAGGGGAGGAAGGGACTTGTTTCATTTGCTGCCGGAAGCTTTCAAGGGGATTAAACAGATCGGTGTGATAGGGTGGGGGTCACAGGTATGTAGTTGTCACATCTTATTCTATTTTGATGGATCGTTTTTGTTCAATGTGTTATTGTGTTCTAAGAGGCTTTTCTCCAAGTCGACAAGTCTCTCTGATGATTGATAGTGCTATTTGTTGAGGTCTCTTGTTGTATTAAAACTCACTCCTTAATGCTGGGTAGCCTCCATTTACATAGTTTCAGTACCATTATGTATTTATAGGATAGACAGGTATGTCGTTATCTCTAGTGGAAGTTCTCTTATCATCCTTTATTTTTGTGAAAAGTTATCTTCTTTGTATCTTCATGGTTTGGTCTATTAAACTGACCAAGCATTGAAATTTAATTTGTGGATTGAAGTTCGAAGATTATATGATTCTGGAAAAATTACATCTTTAGTGTTGCTTTGGTTGAAAAATGCTTTGATACACGATCTTCATGACAATACATGTCTCCCTGCATATCCATTTCCAAGTGGTCACATTTTCCTAATTAGGGTAGATAAGCTCCTTCGGCCACCTTTACATGAGTGTCAAGATTCTTGGTTCTACCGGCCATCTAGTAGAACCACTGGATCCACAAAGTTGTGGGTGTTTTCAAGACTCTTCCATGACCGTTCTTTTTCATGTCATTATGGTTGGACCTTTGCAGAGTACAAAGAGAGATGGTCAGAAAATCCCAAGAGGATGCTTCTAATGACAACCTCATTCTCTTTATGGATGTTGGCATCAGTTCCATCCTTTCCCACTCTCCCTGTAGGAGGAATAGAGTTTGAAAGTGAAATATCACTCCTTGTTCACTATCTCTATAGACTGTATTATTGTTTTTAAAGGATGATTGTTGAATGATCTTAAAGTTTTGAGAAGCTGCTATAGGTTGCAGGAAGAGAGTTGTGGTGTTGGAGTATTGTCATAGGTTCTCAAGTAAATTCATTCAGATGTTTTCATTCTTAAATGGTAAGTGGAAGCTACTAGGTGAATAATGTGAAACATCTTGTCTGAGAAAGCCTCTGAGCACTCAGTTTCTAACGTGTTAGTCTCTGTCTCTATTGGTTCTATATATGTTGTAGTGTAGGCTTCTAACAGTGATACGTAGTTTGTCATTCTTTTTACACTGCCACCTTGTTTCTCACACAAAACTAGGTGTGTTGATAATGTTTTTGTATGGACTGCGATAAATTTTTTTAAAAGTCATGGTTTATTGGTTGAGCTTTACACTTTTAGATTATAGGTGCATGTAATCATTATGCTCCTTTGGAGATTGTTTATTTTGTTGTCTATTTGTCAGAGACTGGATAAAACTTTTTCCAGTTTTTTGACTTTTTCTTAGGCTGTTTTGTACTCTCCAATAGGTTTTTTCTCCTCATTGTGCATAAAATAGTCTTCTTTACATTACAGGGACCTGCTCAAGCACAGAATCTGAGGGATTCACTTGCAGATACAAAGTCTGATATTGTTGTCAAGGTAATATATCAATGTGGTAGAATGATCAATGCAACTGTTGTAAATAATTTTACATGTTTTTAGCCTTTTATGTTGTTGTTGGCATTGAATGGTGGTTTTCTTTTCATTTTCTGATAGGGAGTACAAACTAGAATAAACACATTTTTTATTCTTCATATTTTTTTTGAAAATGAAATTTTCATACGCTAGAATGGCTAGTCTTGATGTCATTCTTGAATACATGAAAAGTTTATTTTTGAGCGGTTTTTTGTGTTACAATCTCCTCAAATGAAACTTTTTTTAATATAGTCACAGAGATGATTTTCTAGCACAACTTCAGACTTTTTCTTTTTATTTTTATTTCAACATAGTCTAATATTAGCAAAAGGTGCAATTGTGATGCTTATCACTGGCTTTTGTTGGAATACACTTCTTTAATCATTTGCAGATTGGACTCAGGAAAGGGTCTCGTTCCTTTGCTGAAGCACGTGCTGCAGGTTTCACTGAAGAAAATGGGACTTTAGCTGACATTTGGGAGACTGTATCAACCAGTGATCTTCTATTGCTATTGATTTCTGATGCTGCACAGGTATCTTCTATCTATACATTGTGAAAATTCCTTTCTTCCATCTGGATTCTTAGTTATAAGAAAGGGTACTACTGACGTTTGTTATGTGGTTATTATCATCTTCACATTCAATCAAGTTCATGTATGTTGTACTAGCTAATAATTTAAATAGCTGCAGAGTAATTTTTTCGATATTGTCTTGACAATGCAAGGATGTCTTCAGGCTGATAACTTTGAGAAAATCTTCTCGCTCATGAAGCCAAACAGCATTCTTGGGCTTTCACATGGTTTTCTTCTTGGGCATTTGCAATCCCTTGGCCTTGATTTTCCCAAGAACATTAGTGTAATTGCTGTATGCCCCAAGGGCATGGGTCCATCTGTTAGACGGCTTTATGTCCAGGGAAAGGAAATAAATGGTGCAGGAATAAATTCTAGTTTTGCCGTTCATCAGGTGAAGTTCTTGTTTTCATCACTCTATTTCTTTTCATGAGTATCTTATATCATTATCATTCCTTTTGTAAGCAGGATGTTGATGGTCGAGCCGCAGATGTTGCTCTTGGATGGTCTGTTGCTCTAGGATCTCCCTTTACGTTTGCCACTACTTTGGAGCAGGAGTATAAGAGTGACATTTTTGGGGAGCGTGGTAAGTTGGTTCCTCTATTTGCTTCAAATTTTATTGTTAAAGTATGATGCCCCTGATGCTCTTGTGATCTTTTTCTTTGCAGGCATTTTACTTGGTGCTGTACATGGAATTGTTGAGGCTTTGTTTAAAAGATACACTGATGATGGAATGAATGAAGAATTAGCATACAAAAATACCGTAGAATGCATTACTGGAATTATCTCGAAAACAATCTCCACAAAGGTAAAATTATCATGGCAAGTTATATTCTGTTTCATTTTGCTGTATTCAATATTAATTACGAATCTTTTTTACCCAGGGAATGTTGTCGGTGTATAATTCTCTTTCTGAGGATGGAAAAATGGAATTCCAGGCTGCGTATAGCGCATCATATTACCCTTGTATGGATATTCTGTATGAATGCTACGAGGATGTTGCATGTGGGAATGAGATCCGGAGTGTTGTTTTTGCTGGGAGACGCTTCTTTGTAAGTTTCTTTTCCATACCAACATATACGAGTGCTTGTATTCCTTTACAAGTAGAGTATTATTATTCTCTTTTATGCAGGAGAAGGATGGTCTGCCTGCTTTCCCCATGGGCACCATAGACCAGACACGAATGTGGAAAGTTGGTGAACGTGTACGTGCTGTACGTCGTGAAGGTGATCTTGGTCCATTGCATCCTTTCACTGCTGGGGTTTACGTTGCACTCATGATGGCTCAGGTGTGAATTTTTTTACCTTCTTCTCTATAATGGCTGAGAATGCTATAGCCCTTATTCTTCGAGTGTTTTCCCCTTGGACTTATAATCTGGGGTATCTCGCCTTGTGACACGTTCTCCCCTTTTATATCTCTGAAACCAATATAGATCGAGGTGCTGAGGAAGAAAGGACATTCTTTTTCTGAAATTATCAATGAAAGTTTGATTGAGGCAGTGGATTCCTTGAATCCTTTTATGCATGCACGTGGTGTGTCCTTCATGGTGGACAACTGCTCTACAACTGCACGGCTGGGGTCTAGAAAATGGGCTCCTCGCTTTGATTATATTCTAATGCAACAAGCTTTCGTGGCCGTAGACAAAGGCAAATCCATAAATCAAGACCTCTTGAGCAACTTCTTGTCAGATCCTATCCATGGCGCCATTGAGGTTTGTGCTCAGTTGAGGCCTAGTGTTGACATATCAGTTCCAGTAGATGCAGACTTCGTGCGCCCTGAGCTGCGTGGGACCAAATAATTCTACAATGCTACCATCATTAAGTTTGGTAACTAGGCCTCGTAGCTGCTTTATCTCATTTTGAGTAATTTAGTAGTCATATGTAGCATTGGTCCTTGTTAGTTGTGGCTTCTTATTCAGCTGACTTCCCCACAGCTTGGTACGACGGATTGGTAATCATTAACTGTTTTTGATTTGTAATCTGGCTTTTCTATTGCAGGTTTTTTATTCCCCCATGTTTTTACAAATTATGTTCTTGATCTCTTTTCTTCTCCTAACTGTGTTTAACCACCCTTGCTGTGACATTTTGTTGTGTTTGACCTTTTCTCAAGCAAGGGTGGTAGCAGCAAGACAGAAAAATGCTTATTGTGTTTTACCTTTTTTCATCGGTGAATCTCTGCAATCATGAAACAGGATCATCTTGGCGTCGCCGCCTCCAGAAATGCTCTCACCTGAGCAGCCAGAAGATTCCGAGTGGTATTTTTTCAACTCACGAAAATTTCCTTGCAAATGCCCGGTGTCCGAGGTATCCCAAACTTGAACCTTTTAATACATAATAGCAGCATAGATTAACTAATAATGCAATATATTTATGTTGTTTAAATAAAAAATAAAAATACTAGTAAATAATGTTCGGGCATCGTGATTCCATTATTTGTCATGAATTCATTCAGCGATCCCACCTTACGATGGGCAGTGATATAAATGAAGAAAATTAATAATCTGGTGATGTGGGAGCACTAACATATGATCATAACAAAGAATATTGATCTAGGTAGCGGAAAGCCCTGATCTGATCTGTTCCGAAAGAAAAGACAGACTGAAAAGTGGGAAACGAGGCCCAGATGAGATGTCTGAGAATATCTCCATCGCCGTACCATAAATACAGGGATGTATCTTCTTCTCACATTAAATTATTACTTTGAAATAATTTTGAGTTTTGAATTTGAAATTATAAATTTTTAATAAAAGATTCTTTAATTACTAGAAAATCACTTTAAATAGAGTTGTTAATTAGATTGTACTTAGATCAGCATGGTTAAATTGTGTTGTTACGATACAATTTGGTTTGTATGTTTTCTTGTTGATAGGGTATAATTTATTTTTGACATGTAGATCGACGTAATATGATATAAAAATAATTTTAAATTTTTTCAAAATTTTATATTTATTTTAATATATTTTTATTAAGTTATATACGTTATATTATAAATCTTATTTTTGATTATATATAAATTATATTAATGTTATATTTTTTAATAAAATAATTAAAAAATAATGCCGAGTCAAGTTTGGTACGGTCTGACACGAATTCAAATAACATACCCGCGACTCGATGTTAAATCATTTTCTGCAGAGTGTCTTTGGGTCCATGGAGTTTACGATTTAAATAAAGGTCCAGGTTTATATCAAATGGAATATTCAGAAATGAAAATTAAAGAAAGGAAATTGAAATTTTCTGGTGTTTTTATAGAAAGAAATTTGAGGAAAAGAATTTTAGATTTTTTGTCACTTTAATCTTACGGAATGTCGTTGGAAATTAACAGAAAATGATGTTTTATATCATGCAAAAGAAAAAAAAGAGAGAAAAAGAAAAAGAAGAAAATAATAAATAAAATAATAAGAAAATAAGATAAAAAAGATAGAAAATCTAATTATGTCGTGTTAACGTATATTCCCTTATTAAGTTACGTTAACACAGTTTAATGTCACTTTGAGAAAATTTGTTATCTTCTACAACAACAATCTCATATCAACAATATCAATCATTTTCTATTTATTGTTAATTATTCAGCTAAATTTAAATTGTTTACTTCTTTTAATTTCTTCTTTACTAATTACTTATACTTCGTTCCTTAGTTTCTCGAGAATACAACTAATAAATCACTTACATTGATTTTTTCCTATTTTATCTTGGATAGGTGAAACAGACCACTTGTTCACACGGTTGAATCTTCCACTTCAACACAAACTTTAATTCAACATAAACCCTATTTTCTAATAAAAAGTTTTATGCTTAAATCCAAATAAAAGCACAACTATTATCAAAAAAAAATACTAAAAAATAAAAACGACTCGGAAAGTCAAGCTATTCACCTATGGTCAAGATAGAGTATTCCCGTGATCTTCGGCGAGGTAAAGTAAAAATCATTGAAATATTATTTAAAGGTGTGTTTCTTGAGGTAAAATTAGGTTAAATAAGATTTATATTTTTTAAAAAATTATATGATTTATAATATAAATATTTTTATATAATTTTTAATATAAAATATTAAAATTATTTAATAAATATTATTATAAATTATTATAATACATAATAAAAAATTAAAATATATAATAAATAAACTCCACGACAAACGAAATCAAGTAACTGATGTACCGCAGGTTGTTAGTTCGTTACCTTCGAAAACATACAATCTTGCGTCATCTAAGAACCTCGGGCCAACGCTCGTCGTAGTCGTCCGGATTCCCAATCGCCTCACTCGTTCATCTTCTCCCCGATCCCCCACCGATCGCGTCCTTGTCCGGCATCCGTGGTGGCGATCCCTCCTCGATCTCGTTGTGCTGCGCCTTGGAATCTTTCGCTCACGACGTGCACATTTTTCTCTCTGTTTTTCTTTTTTGCTTCTGGTGTTGGCGGGAACGGGAGGTTTTGCTTTTGCATTCGTACTTCCGTCCGAGAATCGCTGTTTCTCGTCGCTGACCAGGTTTTTGTTGCTGGAGCAGGGGAGGATTTTGTGTTTTTTTTTTTTTTTGATTCATCATTTATGTGAATTTATTTTTGTAGTTTATACTTGTGAAGAAAGTGGAAGAGGAGGATGGGACCGGAACCGGAGCTTCTGGTGATCGACCCGCGGGAGATGAAATTCGTCCGTGAGTTTTCTTGCCTGTGTTCTATTGTCAACGTCTAGTCTGTTTGTTTTCTATGCTTCAGTTAAGATTTTTATATATTCAAGCTTCCTGTAGTCTTGATCTTGCTTTTGGATCGTATTCTATAGTCAAACACGGTTTTGACATGGCAGAACCTCGAATTTTGTTGGCATCGGGTTCACTGACTTGTACTTGGCAAAAAGTCTTGGAACACGACTCGTTTCTAGCGAGATGGATGGTTGTTGATTATTTTCCATACGAATGTCTGTCTTTTCTATGTTAGTAGATGACAGACTGAGAATACGGCTCTAGTGAATTGACCTCGTCAATGTTGCGTTAGAAGTCACATTTTCATGAGTTTCTTAGGTTTTTGTAGTGTTTTTTGTGAAGTCGCCAATGTTTAATTATATCACTTGTCATTATTAGGTTCTAGGTTTCTTGGAAGATTACTCATGATGTGATGGTGAAGTGTTTCCTCATATAGAAAGGAATTCCAGGTTGTGGAATGTGTAAGAGAATTGGTTGGGATGGTATGTGCACATTGTGTAGATCAATTTTATAGAAGATGTTTTGTGAATTTCAAGTTGGATTATAAAAGGTTAAGCAGTAAAACCAGAATGAAAGGGAATCATGGAGATGCCCGAGATGGATTGTTTTTCAATATTATCTTATATTGATCGTATTTGATCATGATTAAAAAAACACAATAACTGAAACACCTTACCATTGATAACAAGACTTCAGCTATGGCTTCTTTCCTATGGTCACTCTAACACACTCCCCTTGGAGCTCCTCAGGGAAGAAGAAGAAGAAGATAAAGGAAGCAAAGAATGCATGTGGATGCTCAATGGTGTGCCTATAAATAAAGAATTCAGGACTCTCCATCTACTTATATATGAGTCCTATACATAATACTCTTACTATAACTTCAACCATTATCTAAAAACTAAGGACCACTAATTGGAATAGATAATGCATATAAAAGTCTTTTGAAAGTCAGGGTGTAAGCATTGTAAGTCAACCATTGGGGAATACACATTCTTAGCGTTCAAAAATATGATTGTATTGTACAGATATATTATGGAATTTATATTTCCTAGACTTGAAAATTTTCCAAAATTGGTTGTAAAATGAAAGTCATACAATCCATGTGGTACATTGATACCTGCAAATGGATATTTTAAGCATTTGTTTGCATTTTACATATTGAGTTTCGTTTTTAGATTTTTTCCATTGATATAAATATGAGTTAAAGGTCGGAAATCATCAAATTGGTGCGTAAGATCTATCACTCTACACATTCTTCTCATTTCTTTACCATGCACTTTAAAGGTATTTTTTTGCTAAATATTTTATTTTCCCCTAAAGACAATCTGATGATTCAAGAAAAGCATATTTGGTATTTTGATTGGAAATTTGACAATTTGTTTTCAATGTGGCAGTTGAATTGATGAAACAAAGTTCATGTTTGGTGCAATTAACCAATATCACAGACAATTACATTGCATTCAAGGTAAGAAGCTGATACATGTGTAGAACAATAGTAAATGAACATTTTCTTGTGTGTTTGTGATGTGAATTACTATTCAATTTCAAAGTTTCATTGTGGGAAGTCGTATGGATTATTGCTTATAAAAAGGTCCTGGTTGACTCATACAATACTGAATATTACAAAAAAGACATTTAATCATTTATTCAGTTTCAATTACTAGGCAAATTGTACTCAATATATCTGGAAAATTACTTAATTATATCAATTAGTTATAAATCTAATGCTTATTAACTTTTTGTACTTAAACTACACATAAAGTTAAACCTTAGTATATAACAATCTTAATATAAGATATTTGAATTTGTTTCTGCAGTGGTCATTGTAGAAATACATAGAAGAAAAAGATTCATATGGCCAATCCTACATAACAGGATATCAGATTGTTGTTACTGTTGTGATCATTGTTGGTTTTTTCTTTTATCTTTTTCTAATAATAAATTAGAACTTTCTAATCTTAGTCACTTATATCTAAAGTATAAATAATGGTGTCTTCTTTATTTCATGATTTGTAGGTTAAAACTACATCTCCCAAGAGATATTGTGTGCGACCAAATGCTGGCATTGTTTTGCCAAAGTCAACCGTGGATGTAAAAGGTAGTTCAATTTATCTTATCCACATAGCGTACTGTGTTCTAATTATTCCAATATGCATGATATTATTCATTTTGGTTATCAATTCGTGTGTTCCACTGAACATATCTTCCACAATCCCACTCATTATACTTGATTATATCACTTTCTTTGTATGGCAATGAGCAAATCAACTTGAAGTCAAAGAGAATATTTTTGGTTTCAAATATTTCTAATAATCGAACTACTCATTATTAACTTCATAGCATAACGTCCCTTTCATGTCATGTACTTGAATGCAAAAAATCTTGGCTATTCTTATATAAAGTCTACAAACATAATCTTGGACTGTCTTTAAGTGCAGTGTATTTGATGCATTGAGAGGTAGAAGTCTCTAGAATGTTAGAGTTGTATCTGTTACATATGATAATTAATGTGGGACACCAAATAACCTCATCTTATATGGGACATCAGAGTGTGAAACAAAGCCTTCCTCATTTAATCTTCTTGGCATATGCTTTATTTATGGATATTTTTCTCTCCACTTTTGTCTTGTTGATAGATTTGATCAACATAAGGATAATCTTTGTTAATTTCGATCAAGAACATTATTTTTTTGTAAAATGGATGACAAGCAAAAAACAATAGAAAAGAAAAATACCAATATTTTCAGCAATGACAATCAACTCTTAATCCTAATATGTGGGATTGACAACATGAATCCTTTCTCTTCTTTACTATCGACCACTCTATTTTATATTAAATTATGTAGTTTCAAATCTTTTATGCATTATTGTGGTAGTAAATTTTAATTCTCCTTTTTTCAGACACACCTGGATTTATTAAGTTTCCATCTTCACAAATGCATATATAGGTTTTTTTTGATGTAATAAAACCATTCAAGATTATTTGTTCTCATTTAGCATAACTTTCACCATATATGGGATGAAATCATTCTTAATTTATCTTTTAAAGTATTAGTGTTTGTTTCTCTTGACAATCAACATTCATCTTTTCCAGACTTACAAGAGATGCATTTTAATAATAAAACAAGCATATGAGAACATTAGAAAAATGTCAAAACAAGAATATGTATGAATCATTTTTGGCATGGCTGACCTCTTCAATGGGGTCCTTGCTTCAAGTCAAATTCAAGACTTACCCTAATGTAAGTGACTATTTGACCTTTTAACTTTAGGTACCAAGGTATATAGCCTTGATAAAGCATTATAATGACACCTGCTTTTGTGATGCTCTAAAAGCTTCCAATAGTTCCTGTCTGAAGAAGGCAATAATTTTAAGGTAAATTTTATAATTTTCAGTAAATCATGAATCACACCATTAGTGGTCATACCAAATCCTTATGCTTTGATGAGGTTAGGCTACTAAGTAGTGAGTTTGGCTTGCATTACTTGGATTATGGAAATAGCTTTGGTGTTTTGCAATCTACTTCTTGAAAGATGTGATGGGGAACACACTACTTTGTGCCAAAGGACATGATCTCTACCCCCCACCAACGTGTGGTGCTTAGCTGACATGCTTTTCATAATTTATACCAACTTTTCATTGACATGTTATTATTTTGATTTTGTATATGCAGTCACTTTGCAACCCCAACAGGTTATTCCACCTGACATGCGATGCAGAGATAAGTTCCTCATTCAGAGTACAGTTGTCCCTTTTGGTACAACTGAGGAGGAAATTAGACCAGAACTGGTGAGTGTTTGTGAGAACATCTGTTCTTACCTTTTCCCTATTGATTTGTGATTTTTATTTTTCCTTCTACAGTTTTCCAAGGAATGTGGTAGGTTGATTGAAGATTGCAAGCTAAGAGTTGTTTTTCTTGTTGCTTCATATTCTCCAATTCTGCAACAATCTAAGGGATCTTTCAAGGAGATGTCTTTCAATGAAACTTCTTCTGAAGCTCCCAACTTGAAGGAAGCAAACATCTCGGAAGAGGTCCCTGTTAATGAAACAATAGTTTCCCAAAAGTTCCCTTCACTTACAGAAGCCGAGGTTGTGCCCAATCTAAAAATAGCTTCCATTATAGAAGAATCTCCAGTTCTCACAGAAGCTGACGTTATTAAAGATGCACATTTGCTGAAAGATCAAAAATCAACTGGATCTGAAAATATATACCCGTCTCATGTAAGATAACTAATATTGCCTTGTTACAGTAACATCATAATTATTTACTTTACATTTGAATGTGAAAATCATTTTATATGTTATAACAATTTGGCCGTTTTGTTCTTCCATTAATTCTTCCAGAATTTTTGAAACTCATTATACAATAATGCCATTATAAATTTAGTGCATGGCAAGCTCTTACTGTCTTTGTCAAGTCTAAGATATCCTGCATAAGATGTCTTTCTAAATGTTTTTTCAGGTTCCAAAAGATTTGGAGGAACTCAAATTGAAGTTCTGCCATTTAGAATCCAGGCTAAGTGACGTAAGTACACATGATTTGAAGTTGTGGGCTCCAGCAATTCATATTTTGTCAAATATTCCGTCCATTTTGTTCTTATAGCATTGACAAGTTACTTTGAATAATTTAATCAAACAACTGGATGTCTAAGTAATACTTGATAACATTCCTGATCATAGGAGATCAATGAAAAATAGATGTAGTTATGAGTTTGGTTGTGACAAACTATAGATTTGTGTTAACCATTTTCTTAAACTAGAATGTAGGATGGCTCAAATATGGAATTAAGTACATACCTTAACATTTTTAAATATTTATTATCAATATGTTTAAATACATACATCAAAATCATGTAAAATCAAATATATGCAAAGAAAAATAGAAGTGTCCATCACTTCCTCATTTATAAACTAAAAATCAAGAAAAGGGGTCAATTGGCACTGGAAAGCATCCTGAGATTGGTCAAGTTTAGTTGTGATTCTTCTATGCTGAGCCAAAAGGTTGTTCAACTTTGAAAGGAGAGATATGAGGTGAAGGGATACCAAATCATTGGTAGTCTGATTCTTTGGGCAATGCATGGAACTTCAATCTTAGTCAAGCTAACCCTAGTCTAACAAGTAGATCTATTCCTCAATCCATTCTTGTTAATAGTAACACTGTGTCTTAGCATTTACAATCATGCATTAGAAGGATAAATAAAGTGATGCAAGCATCAATTTTCATAATAAGCTTGATAGTCCTGTATAAGACCAGAGCATTCATAAAATATGTAAAATCTATTCAAGTACTGCAGCGAAATGCCCATCAGTCCACCCATATCTCAGTTGTATCCCTTCATTTTCTTTTCCATTCTACCCCTGATAATCTACTCATCAAATAGTAAGTGATACGTATTGGATATGGATAAATTGGGACCTTGAAGAAAAAAAATCCCGTGTACCTACTAGGAGGCATGAGTATCAAAAATTCAGTTTTGAATCTTCTTGGAAAAATAATCTCAAGAAAATGAAAAATATTACAGCATGAATTAGCATGAAAGACTTGTTAAGAATGTATAACGTATATCATATCATGTACACACATATATGTGCTTTTGTGGTAGAGATCATACTTTTTAAGGTAGCACCTAGCCTAAGCACCAAGGCGTGTATTGGTTTTGTCTTGGCTCTTCACTTCACCTTACCTTAATGGAGTGGATCTTTTGTCAGATCCATTTAATTAAATATATGTTTTCTAAAGGTTTTTAATGTTACTGAACTATGTATATTATTATTACAATTCATGTTTTGATGTTATCTTGGGATTATTTATGTATTTGAATGTTATTTAGGAAAGATACATGTACCATCCACAATGTTCCTTTTAACACTTTGTATAGTAACATTGATTTCTCTCTCTACGCATTGTTAAGAGAGACCCAAACCATATGAGTATTCCTTGTCCAGTAGACTCACACACCCAAAGAAATTGTACTTTTTTCTTTTTTGAAATTATTGAGTAGAACTTTTTCTGGATTTAACATATAATCCTATGCTATAGCTGTTACGATGACACTTGCTAAGAGTTAAAAGACTGCTTGATCTTTATGTGGATGCCATTTTATATGAATCATATGTCTGTTGCTGGACATCTTTCAGTTTGAGAGGATTAGCAGTATCTTGAGGGAACAAGAAAGTTTAGTTGCACCAGAGAAGGAGAAGTTAAGAAAGGAACTGGTTGGTACACTAACCTGTGGTAGCTTTTCCTTTATTACAAGTAATAGTGCTGTATCTTGTTGAAATACAAGCTTACTATTTCATCTTCACTTTACATTTTTTGTATTTAGATAACCCTCTTTTTGTTACATTTTCATTCATCACCTCTTCAAGTATTGGCGTTTGACATTTCATGCCTACCGTCTAAAGTCATTTTTGCTCCTGAGATGTTTAGTAAAATGACTTGTAATTTTGTACATATTAAATCATCTTGGTCCTACTTCATATTATTTTTGTGCTACTTTGTCTTTGCATTTTGTTCAGAATCAGGGATTTTCAACCTTCACGTTTGTAAATGTAGCCAGCCAAAAAAAAAAAAAAAAGGTGTTGCAATTGACTCCTAGCAGAGCCTTGCAGTATTTGTTTTCCACCTATTGCTACTCTAATATCTGTAGTGCCGTATTCATGAGATTTACTTCTGATTACTGAAATCTTTCTGTCCAGATGTTACTGAAGGTGAAACCAAGTACAAGAATACAGGTGGGTTATCCCATTTTGTTTGTTTGTTTTATTGGGCTAGTTGCCTTGGTCCTTGGGTACCAGTTGCACAGATGAGGATTCTGAACATTTTCCTTGTGATTGAAACTGGCGTTTGTAACTAGATCATTGAATAGAAATTATAATTCAGGGCAGGCGTATAATTGAGATTGTTACATTGCATGGTCACATTGGGTCTGTTCAAATAAGTTTCTCATTTTTCTATTTTCAAAGCATATTACGACTATCTTATTTGAATATGACCAATGTGGCCATGCAATGTGACAATCTCAATTAGACTGAATTTCTTTGATAGTATTGATGTTAACACCAGTAGTAATTAGATTAGCTAATAAAAACAAGAGAGATTCAAAATCTAAGTCAAGTCAAGCCAACTTCAAAAAAGTAAATTAAGATCAATTGAGAGATTAATTAAAGTAAGATGTAAGTTTAATTATTTAGCAGAAAACGTACTCCAAACTCAAAGAAAAGGTACTCAGCATTTGAGGTTGAAATTTCAAAGCAAACACAAGGAATCACCTTGCTAGCTACAACATAGACCATCATCCATCAGGATATTATGGCAATATTTAACCGTGTAAAGGCCTTTAGAAGAGAGATTAATTCCAATGAATAATATCAAGATTATTGGAGAAAATCACCATTCAAACAAACAGCAACTTGTCCACAAAAAGAAAATTTTCCACTTTTCTAAATGGTATTATGATTGAATGTTACAAATTTTGCCGCAGTCATCGTAGAGCAATTGAGCAAAGAAAAAAACTTTGGAAATTTATAATCTAGCCGATTGTTGTCCTTCACATGGAAGGTGTGGAAATAGGAGAAGTGCAAGTAAAGGTTGGAAATAGCATTAGGGATGCCTTACGAATTTAGCAATAGAAACACACTTCTCTCCGAAGCTAACATCTTTCAAACAATTGAAAACAAAGGTACAATTAACCTTATCAGAGACCTTTTTAAAATCAATTTTAGGAAAGAGTCCTTAGAGATTTTTATGACCATTTAGAGGGTATTTGTACATTAGAAAATGATAGAAAAAAAAATCATGATAAAGTTATTTCTTATTGATTGAATTTTAAACTGTGTTTGTGTTAATAAGAAATTACTTTCTTATAATTTTCCAACAAATAAAAATAAAACATTATTTCTTGATATATGGCCCTTGCTATAAATACATAGAAAATCAATTACTCAACCTATGTAAAAGTCATTAACGTCATGACTCTTAACACCTCTTTCTAAACAAATTTTTGAAATTACCTTTGTAAAATAATTTTTTGTTAAATCTTATTATTTTTATTTTTCATCAATTTTTAAATTCTTATCTTCTTTTTTTCTTATCATTTTCGTATACATAAACAGACTATTAAAAAATGGTATGTTTCTTGGACAATAAAAAAGGTAAACTTTTACCCTTGAAAAACCATTCTGAACATTAGACAGTAAAGAGTACATCTATCAAGCTTACGAGTAGCCAGTCAAAAGTTCCGTCGTGACTAAACAAAAGCTTGACCATTGACAGTTTAAAAGAAGAAATCTGTTCCTTCCCGAGCTCTCAAGTTTTTCGTCATTTTATAAAGAAAAAAAAAAGTAGTAGTGTTAAAGATCGTTTTCCTTCAGCCACAGGTGGTTTAATCAGTTCGCACTGCCCAGCGTCTGTGAACTTCTACCATCTCGGAAAACATCCGAATGGTCGTCCAGTCAACAGTAGTGGGTTGCAGGTGGCATATAGGAAATTAACTGTACATAGACGTGACTGAGTCCTTCCCCTAGACGGCGCGTACGCTACGCTCGGTGGGCGAGCCCGGGACAAATGGGACGAAGCCTCTGCCGCCGAACACGGGGCGCATGCATGCGTCGTCGAACTTGCGCCAGTAGTAGTGGACGGTGTGGGCTGGTGTGGTCAAAAGCATGCGAAGGCTGTTAGGACGTGTGAGGTGGTTGCCTGGTTCCTCCTCGGACGCCGGCTGCCCGTTCCCGAGAAGCGGGGAGGTGGCCGAGCTTAGGCTTCGGGTGTCCGGCGGGCCACCGGGCCTACGAGTTGGCCCGGATGGTGGTAGTAGACGCCTCACCAGGGCCTTGGTCAACAACCCAAACACCTGAACAAATCCACTTCAGCGAATCATTAACAAAATACTTACCATCTTTAAAGATATGTTACATTTAGCACAACGAAAATGTCTCTGACTGTGAAAAAATTTAAAACTATTTATATACATTATGAAAATTTTAAAAAATTTATATATTAACATTTCAAATATAATTTCACATTTTCACGAATTTAACAATAATCACAAAATTTTGGGTAAAATGCATAATGTTAGAAAATTATGTTGTAATGAAATTTTCATTAACTATAAGAAAAAATGATAGAAAAAATTTATACCTATAGTAATAGAAAATTTTAAAAAAATTTCAAATTTTCTAGTATACATAATAAACACCTGAAAATGCACAAACTCTCCCTAAACGTCTACATACTCATTACTTCTTAAAATAAGTAATATATGTTCAAGAAATTTCTATAAGTGACTCTTAAAAATTCATAAATGAACTCCACAATTTTCTGTAAACATCTAATTTTTATAATAGATAAGTCCCCACACCTTAAGAATTTATTAGATTCTCACAGTATTACTGCTGTGGACATCTTAGCAAAAAAAGTATTTTTAAAGGATGCAAGCGGCTTACCACAGTGCTAAAAAGAACAACCGTGATAGTACTCGTGATCATTATTGCATTTTGACGTAGTCGGGTGTACCCAGATCTTGTAAACTGCAATTAGATATCAGGCAGTCGGCAAAAAGATCAAGCCAACAAAACAAGTTTTCATCAGGAAACAGTACTTACGGTAATTGCAGATGAAGAGGTGAGAATAAACAGTGTTATTAGGTAGTGATGAACAGAGTCGTCCTTAAACAAATTTTTCCTACAAATTGAATCCAGTATCGACGCTATTTGTTTACAAACAAAAACATGAAATTCTCTGAAAATAAAGCATAAAAAAACTTTGATTAATTAATGTCTTACTTCACTATGGACGTATTTAGTTGTAATTACCTTTCTTAATCACGTTACAATATTTGATATTTTATGATCATAACTTTTGAAATTTGATCATAAGAAATTTAGCTTTTTTGGGATATCACTCAATTAATTAAATATGAATTTAAATGATAAAATTGATTTTTTATATAATTCTATAATTAATTTATATTTTCTTATCAAATATTGTAATTTTATTATAATATATTTTTGAAATCAATGTGAAATCTGGAAATGAATTATACACCTAGTAAAAAAAGACGTTTAATACTGTGAATGGACATCATAGACAAAGTGGTAAATTAACATTTTTGAAATTTGAAATGATCTGAGAAAGAATTGCATGCTTCCTTGTTCAGTAAAAATAAGGGTCCAAGTGTAAAAGATTATTGTTCAGATTTTACCTGACTGTAAGCAAGTGCCATGGATACAGCACCTCTCATAAGACCCGCCCACCATATTGTCACCTACGATCAGTCTAGCAAGTAAAACAAGGTGTCTGAAAGAGATACCACAGTAATTTACAGACTCAAACTGAAAAAAGAAACCCACTTGTTTATTTATGCTTATTTTCTCAAGAGGAGATTTCGTAATCAAGTTTGATAAAAATGAAAGTGGGAACACAAAAGCTGCTCTCCCAACCAAAACTAAGCCCATCAAAATAGAGCTCACAGCAACTGATTTTCCAGGACTGCCAAAAAAATTGAAGTGAGCAAAAATGTGATCACCAGTATAGATGACAATTTAGTTAGCAGTCACAATAATCAAAATAAAAAAGTTTTAATTGAAAAGTTGGTTCAAAGGTATCCTATCACTAATAGACAAATGTAAATATAACTTGAATGACAAAAAAGTGCAAGTCTATGTTTAGTTTAACTGGGTTGCACCATAAGAAAACAGAGAACAGTATGAAGAGTTTATCATCTTATAAATGTACAGAATTCGATGTCAATATGAAATATAACATACCTATCACTCACAAACCTCCACTTCTCAATATCCATTGCATCCATTCCCACATAAAGGAAGATAAAAATCTCAGCAATGAATGACAATGTTGCAAAAAGGTGCCTGAAATGAATTAACATGTCATATAACCAAATAACGACACAGGACAAGACAAATGATAGAACCAACCACCATTGAAAACATACTTGGTTGTCACTCTTGAATTCTCAGTTATGTTGTGCCACGTATAGTGAGACATTACTATCCCACAGAAAAATACCGTCAGAATACCACTTAAGTTCAATAACTGTGGCATCAATCAAAATATGAAGGGAAATATTTAGTTGGTGGCAATTAGAACATAATCAGGTGTGGTATTAAGCAGCCAAATCATATAACAAAGGTGGCGAGTAATACTTCAGCCAATATATAGGACAGGTAAGCCATGAGAATCATATGAGCAACTTCACGATCAGTAGAATGCCTGGTATATTAGAATGAAATGAAAATAAGCATGAATTGAAATGTTTTATCAAATGCGTAACTAGCAATTAGAAGTCAGAACAATAAGTTGATTGTATCCATAAATCTCGTTTTAATTGACAATTCTCTTTTTTTGTGGCATAAAATCCACTGAAGTGAAACATAACAGAGAAAAATTACAAGTTTGGAAAAGCATCATAAACAAAATAGGTTTGAACCTGCCAAAATATAGAAATTTGACAAGGATGGCACTTAACAGTCCTGCCTGCAGAAGAATGTTGATTCAACTTGTCAGAAACGGGGATGAATACCATAAACCTACAACATTTACAATAATTCAAATGAAGTTGAAGCTTACAAAAATCCCAAGAGAGGTGCTTGCAGCAAATAAGTACAAGAAATTGCCAGCCAACTTTAAGAAAATGGCCGTGGTGACATGACTGAGATTAAAATTATGAATTGCATTAAACAGCACGATAGAAGTGGCATCATTGACAACACCTTCACCAAATACCAAACTGTATAATAAAGGCGTCTCATCCTGATTAAGGACCTATTTCATGATAACAATCACAAGTAATTGAATAAGAAGCATCTCAAGATTTAGTGACCTTCTAAAAAACTTAAATTTTAACCTGCAAGGTGCACACAGAATCTGTTGCTGAGAAAATTGTTCCAATTGCTGGAAAATCAGAAGCATGTGTAAATTTAGAGCTTGATCAAATATGAAACTACCAATGGCAAATGAAAAGGTAAAAATAGAGAAATAATAACAAAGAAGAAACAGTAAAGGATAAGGTGTGTTTGAGGACATACCAAGATAATCCCCTATTTCCAATTGACCTATATCCAGTTTACTCAAAAGTCCCATGGCACCTGCACCAGTTTGAAGTTTCATATCGGAAAATTACAAGAGAAACATGTCATATATGATAATTTTCTAATTGTCTTCAAAACAAGTTAGATTAAAGAAAAAGGAAAACCCAATACACAACAATCCCACAATGAAGAGATTTAGGAAGGATCCAATTGTACAAAATAGACAACGTAAATGGAATCTAAGACTCTTTGCATGAAACGAGGTATATGGCCATTGCATAACAACAGGTAAAATGATTATTCAAATGCCATTATACTTATACATATGTTATTAATGCATCATCAAACGGGAAGCATTGCTAATCTTTCTACTGATTTTTTTAATTTTAAAAAAGTGAAGTTGATAGATGCATGAAATTCAATCTATGGAGAATACTGAAATCATATGTTTAGGGATCAGATTTTAAAATGACAAGGATATGTATTTTTCAAAATGAAGAAGCAATGGCCTAACCTTTGCCTTTTTTATGATGTTCTAAGGTTTAATTCTTGTTCCAAGTTTCCTATTTATCTTCATTTTTAGGTCTCTCACCATATTGGTGTGTGTGTTCTCTTAGTCTGCCCTAAATTATTCAGAAAATATTTTGGTTACAGTTTCATGTGTTTGGGAATTCCTTTTATTTGAGTGGAATACACTGCAGAATCCCAAAGATCAACAAAATGTCATATACTCACACCCTAAATAATTAAATGAATGCATCCAAGCAAACGTGTACTCAGGAACACACAATTCTGTATCCGTCACTTTCTTTGTTACTAGCTGCATTAGAGTTAAAAACCCAAAGATCATAGAAAAAAAGAAAATGCTAGCTTTTCAGTAACAGACTACATTACAAACAGAAAGCAAGTTAGCCCACTTCTCAAAATATTATAGATGTTTCCTCCTGGATGCCTGTATACATAAACTCTCCATGAAAGTTGTTTGAGTCCCTACATATAGAAACTAACTTTTCTATCGAAAAAAGAAAAATCATACCAAGTCCAATGATGGTAAAAGACACCAGTGTCCCAACTATACCAAATAACATGATTGTTGAAAAGTTACGAAAGAATTGTTTCTTTTTAACCTGGAACCTGGATCAAGAAAAGGAAGAATGCTACATCATACACTAGCTTTTTTAGCTTTTACACGTACAAATACCATAACATGATCCGAATTGAAATGGATGAGACCCAAGGAGCCTGCAAGGCCATTGCATGTGATATTTGAATATGAATACTGCAGACAAGAGCATTTCAGAGACAATATATCTTTGCATTTTCCATGCACGTGTAACACAGCATAATACCCATAGCCTAGAAAGAAATAAACTCGTACTTTTCAACATCTAGATGAGCATAAAAACAAATTCCCAATGCTGACTTGCTGTTTCTTTATAAATTTGAATTTTCCTTTCACAAATATAAGCATAAATATTCATAACATAACCGTCACTTAGAAGACTAGAACCTGGCACTTCTGTTCTTTTAATTGATATAACCTATAAAGTAGATAAGAGTATGGTCAAATTATTAATTGCTGGATTGTTCCTTTACAAGAAAAAATATTCAAGTAAGTAGACCAATTACTGGATAAGTGATTATAGAGATATTATTTCATAAGAATATCATCTTACTTTGCTGGCGGTTATGTATGCTTTTCTTTTTACTTCTGGCCCTACCATAACGCATGTTCTGAAGGAGGCTGGAGTGCCACTGAGATGTCAATCTCAATTTATGCCTCACCCACCCAAGCCTATGTGTGACTAAATGGTTCGGGAGGGAGTTCAGTCATTTCAGCTCTTTCAATGGGTACCTCTCTAGCAGCTAGATGTTGAAAAAGTGAATACAGTTAGGTTGGCTTCTAAGTCAGAAAGTCATAATAATGCCAAAAGGAGTATCAATGGTTCTTAGGGTTCGGGAAAAGCACTCATACTTCTAGATTAGGCCCATAAGGGGTCTTTCTTAATATGTAAAAGACGTTGGATTTCCATTAATTTATATATTAAAGTTGCTGGAATAAGCATAGTTACAACGTAAATTTTTTTTGTATTTCAATAAAAAAATGTATGGAAAACACCCAAATGAATACACTCTGATCTGCTAGATCCGAACATGGATAAATACAGACGTATGTGAACTTTAAGAAATTCGAATATAATCGTTCTCATAGACAAAATGAGAACTAGAATTCACAGGTTTGTACAGCTAAGTTATTGGAGCAGAACTTAAATCAATCAGAGAAATCCAACCTGATCGAAGATCATATTGCAAGTGTATTAAGAATTATATAACTTTAAAGTTGGATTGCAGTAAATTTGCAATACCAACTCCCAACATGTAAGACTATACTACCATGTCCCCAAAAGAAGCATGATAACGGAAGACAAATAATGTACGGAAAAAATGACAAAATGAAATACGACTAGGTAAAACAAAATGGGATGGCCTCAATTACAATACCACAGATAAAAATTCAAACCTCACCCCGCATTAAAAATAATCGGTGGAAGAAGATAAATGAAGAACAGATCCTCACTAAACACCAGAATCCTGGAATTCTTCCATTTGGATGTCATCAGAATGACCATCCCAGTGAACAACCCCTGCCACCAAACCCAACAAAGTTATAAGTGTTCACCCCAAGCGAAAAAAAGAGAGGAGATCAGTAACGATCGGAAAGACAAGCTCACTATGAGAAGCGCAGTGATGGATTCGTTCATCCACCTGTGCTTTTCCAACCAATGCCCGACGACGATGCATCCCCAGAGCACGCTGGTGAAGATGAACACGGACATCAAGGTAGCGTACTCCGTGGTCGACGCCTCCACCGCCGCCGCCACCGACGACGTCAGGGACCTCGACGCCAAATCCAGGCCCATGTCCACGGCGGGGAGAGGCAACGGAACGGGTGGAGTAGTGCGGTCGCTCCTTCGATTCCCTCCGGCAGACGCCAATTCTCAAATGTCGGGGCCAAGTGTTCGGTAGAAGCTTCCTGCGTTTTATTTATACATGACGTTTGTACGTTATAGAACTTAATTTCAATGAAAAAAAAAACCAAGAATGTGTTTTTTAATAGTATTATCTAAGGTTACGTAAGTTTTTTCAATTTTAAAAATAAAAAATAATAATTTTTATAATTATATTTGTCAAATAAAAAAACTGTAGTTAAAGGTTGCTCAGACGAGATTACACCATCAACTCATGAGATAGGCAAATATATCTGTAATGTTTATATTAGTTTTAACATTTAAATAAAGTATACGAAATGTTAAAATTAATTTTTTTAATATTAATATAATTGAAAGTTTTGATGAAAAAATATATTAAGAAACTCTCTATGAGAGTAACTTTTAGTTATAACAAAAATTGTAACTAAGTATGTACTTTTGTAACTAAACACAAACAAAGTAGATATTTGAAGTCAAGATTTTTAAATATTAAAAAAAAAATCTGTTAATGATATTACTTTAATAACTTTTTTTATCTTAAAAAAGACACCAAGCCAAGTCAAGTACCAAAGAGACGGTTTAGAAATAACTTTCAACTAACAAATAATATAGGTAACATTTACCCTAAGCGTAAAGATAAGAAAAACCAAGAATGTCCGAAAAACAGCCAAAAAAGAAATTTTAATTTTAATTTTATCATTTTTCAGATATTTGTAGTGTAATATTAAAATACGATAAAAATTAAATTTTAAAGATTTACGTAGGTGACGAAAAATGATACAAATTAGAATTTAAATATTTACGTAGGTAACAGAAAATAATAAAAATTTGAAATTTAGGTGTTTAATTTGATAAAGTTAACGTATTAAGATTTAATTAAAACACTCGTCAATTAATATGAAATTGTAATGTGAATGAATATTAAAATTCTTGTATATATACTTTGTTTATCTAAATGAGAAAAAAGTGAATGTGAGCAAGTACATTATTTTTGTTGGAATTTTTAAAAATGTTATATCAAATTTATTTTTAATATATCATTTTGTGTTGGTAGCATCATTATTTTTTTCCTATGGATCATGCAACTGATAGTCTAATACCACAAAATGATATTTTGACATTAAATTTGATATAACACTTTAAACATTAATTTGCCACCAAGTTTATTGGGGTGTGATAGATTCTAATTCATTTTTATATAAATGTTATTATTATTATATAAATTTAAATGTATAAACTTTTATCATACTAATTACTTGTAATTTTAACTTTATTTATGAAATTAATTTTAACTTCAATTTTATTAAACTTTTAGAATTAACTGAAACTTCCTTAAAGTACATTTTAAGTTTTCACTTCGCGTAATTAAAAATTTTATAAATTATAAAATTTTAATTCAAATCATTAGTTTTTATTCTTCGTTTCAAAATCCCAAACCTTGATTATTATTGCTGACTGTAAGTAATAAGTTGGAGAAAAAAATTAAATCACCTTAATCATTAAAAAAAATTGTGAAAACAAAAATCATAGAGTACGGTTGGATTTTTAAAAGATTTATGTTAAATTTTTAGTATTTTTCTTTACGTATTTTGTTGACAAATAGTATCAACGTTAAAATGTATAATCGTAAATTTGTAAGAAATCTGACCTTAAAATTTTAAAAATCTCTACCCTAAATGTTTTTTTTTTTTTTTACGTATTCTTCTTTTTTGTTTTGAATTTTTTTATCGAGTTTGCGTAGAGCTCGTGTCTTGGACTGGTTGGTGCCGACCGTCGCCGATAAATTAGATATCTACCTCTAATTATTTGAAAGATACTAATATTAATTGTGAAATAATTTATCATTTGTTAATTGCTTTGGATACGTAAAAATATAAGATATTCTGAATCGTATTTCTTAGAAACCAGTAAGTTTTTTTATAAAATACAACCTTTTAAAATATATTTATGTCCAGAATTTTATTTTTTTAAAAAAAGATAAATCTTCGATCTGTTTACAAGTAAATGTATAAAATGAATGAAGTAGATTAAAGCCCCCAAATAAGAAAAACAAACAAAACAAGGAACAAATTAAACACAAGACAAAACAATATAAGGTAAAGATTAAACAATAGAAAAGCCTTTGTTTGTTTTAGTTCTAAGAATTTTAACTTGAACTTTCAAATTATTTGTTTCCAGTTTTATCCAATTTGAGCTTCTAAATTATTTATTTTAGTTTTAAAAATTTTAAACTCGACTATTTGTCGAAGAATTTTCATATCTACTAGACTACTGCTTCATTAGGTCTAAGTGTCTTCAGTTAAAAATAATATAACGTTAGAATCCATCGGCATCGACAGCATCTTGAGTTAGTGTAGATTAATTCGCCTGATGACGAATCGTCCGTAAAAATGACATTAACCTAATTGACTATTAGGTATAAGGATATTTCAAGCTTTATTTTTCTTCTATTATTATTATTATATATGTTAAATAGACTTCTCGAGGAAAGGTGCTGATTTCGCCATTAAAAAATTAAACCAGTCTTTGCGTCCTCGTGTTTTTTTCAAATTTAATATCTTAAATTTTAGTGAAAGCTATTAACCATTAAAATATTATTTTAGTTATTTAATTGTTCTTCTGATATGTGGTGTTACAAGTTAAAAATGCTTTTTTTTTTTTGACTTCATTAATATAAATCATTATTAGTATAGAATTAATTTTATATAATTTTTTTATATATTATTATTATTATATAAATTCTTATTTATAAATTTTTATTATATAATTTAACTTTACTTATTTTATTACTACAAGTTTAACGCTCGGGGACAAATTTTTTAGTTTGGAAGTTTGATAAAATTAAAGTTGAAGTTGATTATATAATAATTTAAATAATAAAAGGTATACATTAAAATTTATATAATAATAATAATATTAAAAATAATTCTATAAATAAAAAGAAGTTAAAAACAAACATAATTAAAACCAATGGAGTCAGAAAATTCCACGTCAAAAGATTTCCGTTTATATATGTCAAAAATTCCACGTCCGATCGGCCACTCCGCGTACCACGTCATCACCTTGAAATTTCTGGCACGAAACAACGCTGACGTGGACAGGTCCTATAAATATCCTACGCGCGCGCTCTCTCTCTCTCTCCTATCTCGCCCACATTTTTTCTCGTCTTAATAAAAAAAAAGAAAGAAAAAACACCCACCTCTGGTTTGCGGCTCCTCTGTCGCTCTCCACGTAGCGACGGGAGGACCGACGATTTCGATCCTGATACTTCTCCTTTCCTACGGTCCTTCTCCAGCGGATTCACTTCTACTCTTTACTGTTACGGACGCGATTCGTGTTCGTTGTTCGGATGCCTGATCTGTTCGTCTTCTGTCGTTGTGATCCTTCTGGTGCTCTTGTGGTGGTTCTGGCGGTGGCGATGATTCGTGAAGTGAGATTCCATTCGGTTTATTTATTTATTTATTTATTTGTTTGTTTGTTTGGCAGTGGAATCGGTCGTTTTCAATGCGCGTGTTTCTTTTCTGGACAGTGATATTGGAATCGGGAGTTCGCAGTTTTGTAGTTTTTGGGGTTTATCTGCAGTCGTTTCTGTTTTGGATTTTCTTGCGTGTTGTTTGGATTTGGCGGGCCTTTTGTAGGTTCGGTGGTGCAGTTTATTAGCTCATACATGTTTGCCGATGTTTACGGGAGTGTAGAACGCTTATGATTTTATAAAGCCATTTGTTTTGTAGTCTGGAGTGTTGGAGCTTGAGTCCTGAGTTAGGAAGTGACTCATAGAATGCACATTTACAATGGTATAGCGAGTTTCGGACGGATCACAAAATAACATGGTAGTATTCACTAGTTGTTTTTTAAAGCTATGATTCATGTAAGCATTTTTATATTTTTTCACTGCTGTACTACCAAGCAAAATTCGGCATAGCCGTATTCCTGTCCATTTCCCCCAATGAATATGATATGTATGTATAACATGTGTGTAAATCCTCAAATGTATATACATATATATGTGTGTACATATATATATATATATTTATGTATATATGTATCTATATGTACATAAATATGTACGTATATATGTATGTATGTATATGTTGAGAGAGAGATAAATATAGAGATATATGCACAATCAACCATATAATCTATCTAGTTTTATGTTTCTGATACAAGTCTAGTTTATGAACAGGACTTCTTTATGTTCTTGTATAAGCCTGACTATATTTAGATGTTTCATGAAAAGATGGATATGAGCTTATATCTGTTTGTATCCTTCTTTGTGGCTAATTTAAACTTACATGTACAATGTTCAATTGACACAAGTACATAAGGTCAAATAGCAAAAACCTAATAGCAAAGAGTGCGTTTAAATAAATTATCCCCTTCTACTTGAAAATCCCACTGTTTATATTTTCTCTCCTAAAAAAGGACTTTTCGAAGGTCTAAAAACGTACTTTTGATTATTGCATTGAAATGAAATTCATAGAGCTTCATTGTGTTGTATGTGCTATTCCATTTTATCCAACTTTTTTCTATTACACATAAAGATGCATCAGAATAGAATACCATACCATTGTCTCCCATATTGTGACATACTTTTCTAAGAACTGTCGTGTAACATGTGGTAACCCTTTCTGTACCCTTGCTTTTTATGTTAACTGGTATCTGTTTTTGCCTCAAGTAATGCAGATACCACATGCATTATTAGATGAAAATTATTTTCTTGATTTTTCATTTGCATTCCATTCGTATTTTTATTCTTTCATTCATTCTTTCTTTTATAGCATAGACAAGGTATTTACATTATTTTCGAGCATGTACTTATCTTTGTTTTTTTTCCTCTATATTTATTTCTTGTCCCAATTAGTAG
This sequence comes from Amphibolis antarctica, assembly GCA_024699675.1. NCBI lineage: Eukaryota > Viridiplantae > Streptophyta > Magnoliopsida > Alismatales > Cymodoceaceae > Amphibolis > Amphibolis antarctica. The sequence goes on along the minus strand of JAMKPZ010000549.1, from coordinate 6,271 downwards.
GCAATGTCATTGATAAAAGTAAAAGTGAATTAGCAAGTAATCTCGTGTAAGATCCTTTGATTCATGGAAATGGATTATCTTACACTTGTTGCTCTTGAATAACCACTGACAGGCTTTTTTGTTTCAATGGTCTGCAAGTTTGATCCTATCAGAATGGCAGCCATGATGAAGCTTCTCTCCAAGGGAAGTTATCTGGAAATAACTACAGGTAGTTTTCTTTCAAAATTTATCCTTGGTAAATAATTTAGTTATTTTTATCAAGCTGATTTCAGATATTAAGGTACGGTTGGTAGCAGTACATGCAAGCATCTATATGTTTATCGCAATATCTTGCCATTTAACATCTAAGTTTTACATATTTATCTCAGATTTTCCCACAAAGATCAAAACATGAATATGCAGTGCATTTTTTGTAGCAATGAACTTGCAGTATTCCAAAAAAATATGCAAGAGTATTCAAATTGTGATTGAGATTTAGGCTATTTGGATGTCAAACATCCAAAATTCACACTAAACTCCCTTAATTGAATTACCATGTCAAGCTTGTATTTAGCATTTTACTGACTAGTTGAAAATGTAAGTGTGAAATACATAACAACAAGAATAACCATAACAAACCAAGCTATAATCTCACTACATTGTGACTGTATGAGTCCTTTTCTTCTATATTTTAATATATTATCAAGTCCTTGGTTAAATTACATAAATTTAAATCTTTTCTTACAATTCCTAATTAAGTAGTTTTAGATCTATCAATACTTATTTTAATTTCTTTTGTATTGATTAATTCTCTACTCTAAATTAATGTATTGCTTGATCTTCTAAGGATATGACTAAGCTACTTAAGCTAATTTTATCTTATCATATTAATAGGTGCAACTCTTACTTTATTTCCAATAAAATTGTGATTTAGCTTATTCCTTATAGTATTTATACTTATCCATTTAAGCATATGCATTTCAATAATACTAACTTTTTGTATGTGATCATACTAGAAATTATCTGGTCTGATGATAGTGAGATAAATGAGTTTCCCAACTAGCCTTCTATGTTGTCTAATATCATTGTAGGGTTTTAAAGTAGAATCCTTAAAGAGTGGTTTTGTTTCAATCGGGGTTTTTTCTAGCTTACACCTAAGAAGTCTTGTTTCCTTTAATAAATCGATGGCATATTTTCTTTGTGAGAGGACTAGTTTGTTTTTGGAGTAGGCAAACACAATCCCTAAGAAATATCTTGGTTGACCCATGTCCTTGATATCAAAGTGTTTTGAAAGGAAGACTTCAGTGAAACATATACTTGTGATATGATCATTAATCAACAAAATATCATCTACATAAACTGCAAGTATGGTGTAACCACACAGATGCTTCTTGATGAAGACAATGTTATCAACCGTATGCTTTTTAAAACATTAGAAGTCATTACTAAACTAAGTTTGGCAAACCTGATGCATGGACTCTGTTTAAGGCCATAGAGAGCCTTATGCAAGCAATCCACGTCCAATGTTTGAGTAAAGTCATATGCTACAAGACGAGCTTTGTATCAATCAATAGCACCATTTGGCTTGTACTTGATAGTGAACACCCAATGACAATCAACCACCGAGACATCAGGTGATTGAGCAATGACTTCCTCTATGCCTATATCTCAACATTTATAGCATGTTTCCGATATGGAAGGGTATGCGTCTCATAATAATTTTTAGGAATTGATTCTGAAGAAATAGATAGGGAAAATGGCTTGTAGGCTTGTGAAAGTGCATCATAGGAAATATGGTTGGAAAGGGGATGTTAAGTGGAAGCACGGGTACCTCTACAGAGGGCAATAACGAGGTCAAAAGAGGAGCGATCCGCAACCAAACAAGGCCAGATTTGGTGGTTGTACACAATAGCAACATCATTGATAAACTTGTAAGGGTGTTGAGGAAGGTGTTAGAGGTGATTCTGCCACTGTGGATGCATTGGAAGGACCTAAGGGAGGGTATACCACAGGAGGGTGTGGCATAGCCTTGAAACAAGTGGGGTGAACCTAGGTATCGAAAAAGAAGGGTGTATCTTCAAGAAAGACAATATTAGCAAAAATAAAATACCGATGAGAGACGGGATGATAACATCAATACCCTTTTTAAGTGTAAGGGTAACCTAAAAAGACACAATGAAGAGACCATAGGATAACTTATCCAACCTAACAACAAGATTCTTGACAAAGGCCATATTCCTAAAAGCCTTAAGTGGAAGGGGAAACAACTCTTTGTGAGGAGAAGATAGTTGAATCAGAATGACACCACTTAAAGGAGAGGATGGCATATGGTTGATGAGAAATACAGTCATGACAACAACATTAGACTAGAAACACTTAAGTACATGCATCTTAACAATGAGTGTGTAAGTAATATCAAGAAGATGTCGATGTTTGCACTCAGCTACCTCATTTTGCTGAGAAGTATGGGCACACGTCATTTAATGGATGACGTCACATTGAGAACAAAGAGAAGCAATATCAGATTAAACAAACTCAAGAGCATTATCAGTGCAAAAAAGTTTAGGAGTAGAAGCAAATTAAGTTTGAATTTCATTAAAATAGTCGTGCATTACATTAAAGACATGCTGATGGTTTTTTAACAAATACATTTAAGAGATACAAGAAAAATCGTCAATTAACACAATGTAATAACAACCATTGATTGACACGACTCGAGCGGGCCCCTTAATATCATAATGAACTAGGTCAAATACACTAGAAATAAACAACTGATGATTAGGGTAAGTAGTGTGAAATTGCTTATTCAAAATATAAGACTAGTAAGTAAAAGGACTAACAGATATCGAAAGTAAGGCCTCATGAAGCTTGCGCAAAGATGTGTGTCCAAGGTGACGATGCCAAAGTAAGCAAGAATCACTAGAATCAACAAAAGAAGCAAGCCTCCAAGTAATGTCGTCTTGGACAAAAGTGTACATGCCCCTTCCCTGTTCAAGGTTCAAACCAATTATGCTATCCATTTGCAAATCATAAAAGATGCAATGAAACAGGTAAAAAACAACATAACAGTATAATTGTTTGGTGATAACACTAATGGATAATAAATTAATTGGAAAACTAAGAATGTAAAGAACTTTATCGAGGGAAATATCATAAATGATTAGTGTAGTGCCTTCACTAGAAATAGAGCAACTACACTCATCAGCTAAGACAACAGACTATATATTAGGACAATTAACAATGCGATAAAAAAGGGAGTGATTACCCGAAATGTGATGCGCCACTCCATAATCAATTATCCAAGAATCATTATAAGGAGATGTGTGAAAGACATGCATACCATTAGAGGAGATATGAGCGACAGAAGCTTCACTATTTTGTTGGGCCTAAAGAATCATCACTTCATCAAAATTTTCCTGAGAAACTTGAACCATGGATGCAATTGTTCATGAAGTTGATGGGACAACATTTCTTGTAGGCCCCCCAACCATAAGAGGACTTATTAGTGCTATAGCACCACCTGACAACTCAAGACCAGCAAGGTGGGCAGAGGTGGTAGTGGGTGGTTGGTCAAACTTCTCTCAACAACGATCAGAGGGATGGTTCTTCTGACTATAGTGGATGTAGGGGGTACACAGGCGACCACTAGTGCGTCTTCGACCAAATTGAGAGGAAGATGAGGCTATTCGTTGGTTGCAAGTGGAGGAGACGACAACAAGGGCAATGGTTTCTAGTGGAGAAGGCAAGGTAGTTAGGTGGAGAACTTGGTTGAAGGTGATTTGTAGGGAGGGAATGGTGTTGACCGTTAGTATTTGACCACAAATCTGCATCGCCAAGTCCAGACGAAGCCTTGCCAAGAAAAAAGCAATGTCGAGCTCCTCTCGATAGCGTTTCTAAGTGGCAATGCCTACAACACATGGCTAATAGAGATCAATGTCGTCAAGGAGGGAGCAAAGTCAAATGTAGGATGAGTGAATAGTGGTTTCTCCTTGTTTATGAGAGAAAAGATGCTTGTAGGTTTTGCACACCTGCGAGATATTCTGGTCAAAGTTGTAAGTGGAATGAAGAGTGTCCCAAACACTCTGAGTAGGGTGAAAGCAGGCGATGCTGCGAGTGATGCTATCCTCAATGCTATTGATGATCCACGATATCATGGCATGGTCAATACCGTGCTAGGAGGCAAAGTTGGTGGTCTTTGAGTATAGTGGACCATCGATCAACTGATGCTTACACATTTGAGAGATGACAAATGTCTCAAATGCGTTGGCCCAATGATGATAGTTGGTCTCATTAGGTCTCACTCTAGTGACTATGAGCTTACCTACCCATGAGGCCAATAAGGGTTGTTCCATTGTGAGAGGAGAGGAAACCAAAGGAGGGATGGGTGACTAGGATACAATTGTTCTTGAGTGTCGCTAGTAACTTGCTTGTCACCCTTCTTGCAACAAGGAAAAAAAGAGAGAAGAGAGAGGGATGATGTGTAGGTGGAGGGTAGGCGAAGAGAAAACCATCGACAAAAGTGGAAGGGTGGAGATTAGGGTTAATCTCACTTCGATACCAAGTGGAATGAGGTAAAATGTGATTATGCCTTAATAGAGAGAACAATTGTACAATATATAATACACTAAATGGGTAAATGGATCAAATATAGTTTGGGTCCATCTATCCAACAAAAACTATGTTATTAAAAAAAATATATACTAGGGTATTTTTTCTTAAATTTTCTGGGTTATTTCATCTATAACCAAGACAAACATATATGAACTTAGAGAGGATCCTTGATGTAAACCTATGTCTATAGGAAATTTTCTAGTTTATCCTCCTATGGTTTTGATATTAATAATTAGGCTTTCATATATGTCTTTTATAATAACAATATATCTTGTTTGTTAGTACTCCTTTTCTTTCTAATACTACTATAATAGTTTTCTAGATAGCTTATCATATGCTTTTCTAAATCAATGAAAGCCATATAGAGGTTCTTTTTCTTAACTTCAAAATTTGCTGTTAATTGTTGAATTATCTGGCATAAATCCAAATTGATTTTCAGTGTGAAAATGTGAAATACATATCCTAGAATTTACTCCACATAAAAAATGTTGCCATTAATTTGTTATTGTAAAGCTGGGAAGAAATGAGAAAGTAAATAATGCATTTCTCACTGTAGTGATGCTCTTATTGATTGTTTGGATACTTTTGTGCTCCTGTGTCATCAATGTGATTCTCTTCTAAATTTGACCAAGTTTTTCTTGATAACTAAATTCCTTGACTACTACTTTCTGAAAGATATTAACTAATCACGTTTATATTTTTATATGTTACAAATTTCTAGTTCTTCTGAGTCAAAATATTAGACGTTTAGTACAAAATACAAATTTATTTCCAAAGTTACGTTTTCAAAACTACATATGTCAGTTTATGAGAAATTGCTGTGCCAATATTCTACTCTTTAGGATATTTTTCAACACTCACAAAGCAGAAGAGGACACCCTAAGAGCCTAGAATGAACCGTGTTTAACATACCATCCTTGGAACCATTTTACCCTAAGAAACTGCCTTTTTTTGCAACAGCATCCCAAAGATGCTTAAGATTAAGTACAGTAGACCAGTACCTTTAATGCTTGATGCCAATTTCCCTTTTTCTTTTGGTTGGCAACAATCATCCCTGCTGACCACAATCACCTTGTTCTCCAAATTGAGGTATCCCAAAGGAACTGCCTAATCATCCTTTTCCATTTCTTCAATCAAACTCTCGGGGATGCCTGTACTATAAATTGTTTTGTCTTCAAATGTTAAATTTATTAAATTACTCTGCATGTATCCTTGTTAGTTTGAAAACTATATATTCTTAGTGAATGGAGCTCCTTCACTTCTTTCAGAGGAAGCAACTCGGGAGAAAATATTGGTGCAGACTATAAATAGGGAGATCCATGAAGCAAATGAGACAAACTTACTTGAAGAAAAGGGTAAAGTCTTTTCTTACTCATAAATTCCACATTGACTGTAAGCTGCTCTCTATTTTCTGCATCTAACCATGTTACTTTATTTCTTTTCTATGCACGTCTCTTTTTCATTTATAACCATATCATGTTAATATAGTTTCTTTTTGGTGATGAGTGTATTTGGATAATTTTTTGTATTCCAATTTGAATCCTCTTATATTTTTCACTAATTTTTATGTATATGATTTGTTGGAACACAAGTGATAGATGGAAGAAAATTGATTTCATTATGATAAAATAAGGTTTCTATATATAAAGGCTACTTAAAGAGACGAAGCATGGCTTAATCA